>JAVKPL010004474.1:0-224348 GCA_032173675.1 Gastrolobium villosum
CAGAGTAAACTAGACTATAGTTCTTCTTATGTAATACGATATATCATGGTGTAAAAGATTAGGTGAACATTATTGAAATTAAGGACAAAGAGGGAAAAAGTTGGGAAGACTAAAGGGTAAGGGCAAAGTTCATCCTTTTCTGCTGGTAGAATCTGTTTAAAGGAGATTGCAGCTTTATATTATGGGCTATAACAAAAGAAGTCATGATGTAATGAGAAATCTTTTGTTTATGAGAAGTATAAAGAGAAATGATAAATAGAAGAACTTCTCGTGTGGGTCCAAAAAGCTCGTTCCACTAACAGGTGAGCAGTGACACAGATTTCGTTAAAAGTATGAGTTGTTGAAACAGGGAAGAGAGATGTTTATGCAGCAAAGGCTTATTGATTTCTACTACGATACTGATACAAGAGTTTCTGAGCATCTAGCAAATAGCTTTCCCACAAAACAGTTAAATCATTGCTGAAGACTTTCGATGATTTTATCCAAAACTACACACAAACTCAACCTTTAACCATAACAACACTTAAAACTCTATTTGAACTAAGGGTTTATCATCTATCATTTAACATGATCACAAAAAATTTCCTACACACACACATAATATTTTGTGGGGTCCGCAGCAAAAAAAAAAAAAACTCTGGCACGCAAAACGATTCTCTATAACATAACATAATCATTTTTTCCCACGACATAAACTGATGATCAAACTCAATACTCAAGCAATGATCAGTTAACTTGAGAAATGTCTTAGGTCTCCGCGTCTCAAGTTTTAAGTAAATGTCTACCCTTTATGTACTTTAGTTTCCTATTTTTCTTCCTTTTATTACTTTCTTTCTCCCTTTTTTCTCTTTTTTGGAATCGGTTTTATAATTCTCATGGAATGAGAATTGAAATCTGATGTTATAGAGATAAAAAGTATGTGAGACCCATGTATTAGAAAAAAATTATATGTGGGACCCATGTCAACCCAAAAATCGAAGGGTGTGTAGAAAAAAAAGTTAATTCTCATGTTAAATGAGAATTATAAAACCCTTTTGGAATACACTTTCTTTCTGCCTTAATCCCTTTTCTTTTCCTCGCCATTTGTAATGAGTTTTTTTTCGAGGAACCCTGGGAAATTGCGTATTTGTAAATTTTTTACTTTCGGATATTATCGTAAATTGAATGTTTTCATTATATTTCTGAAAATCGTGATTCTCGGATAAATAAAAATTTCTCTTTTACCAAACATCTTCTTAATTCCTAAACACGTCTTTGTATTTTTAAGGGATAGATTATTCTACTTTTTTTATGTCTATTTTACCTATCACTTTCCAATATCGTTAAATTAGAATCTCAAATGATAAAATCATAAAAATTAACTGAGATTCTAATCTAATTGTATTAAAAAATAATAAGTATGAAGAAAAAAATAGAATAATATATCCCCGTTTTTAAAGAGAATCCCCACTTAATTCCTCTTCTTTTCTCTCGTTAAAAATCATCAAAACCACTGTAGGGCCTTATTTCCCATTTAATTCTCCCCTTTACAAACATCCAAACATTACATGATTTTGTTTCAAGTATGTTTACTTTCGTGCTTACATTCTTATCCCTTTTTGACTTCGAGATTAATTTGAGTGTTGGAGAGTCCTTTTAAGTATATCCTAAATCCTAACCCAACTTTTACCACTGGACTGCAATTGCCATGAGAAACTCTCCAATGTAATAAAATTATGGGTTTATCATTTATCATTTAATATGATCACATAAATTTTTTTACACTCACAATATTTTGTGGGGCCCACAACAACAACAAAAAAAAATTCTGACACGTAAAACGAATCTCTATGACATAACACAATCACTTTTCCTATAACATAACTCTTATAAAACCCTATAAATATAGCTCATCACAAAACTCATAACTTTGCTTTTATTTATCCCTCAAATAGCTAAGCCTGTCTTTAGGCCTGATAGAAAGCCCTTACCCAAATACCAACAATATATTCAAATAAAAGGCCCGCGATAACAGTAGATACTAATACCCACAACTGTTCACTAGTTGACAATGTGAATCAAAATTTCAAGTTGAACATGCAAGTGATGAAATTGTGTGGAATCATGCAGAGTTTTAACCTTTGCACTTGGACATATAGAAACAACTCATATCATTTTTCTTGTTCAATAAGGAACCACATTCAGCAAGGATCATTGAGTTGGGCTCTTGTTGTGTATAAACAAACTCGGCAAGAAGGAATATACGATCCCGGTGTGGTCCCTCTGTTACTCAAGGCTTGCGATTCTCTTTCCTTCCTTCACTACGTGAAAGCCTTGCACGCAGAGTCCATCAAGGTCGGTTCAGACAGTGACGTTTTCATTGGAACCGCATTGGTTGGCACTTATGCCAAATGCGGTGTCGTTTGGGATTCCCGCAAGCTGTTCGATACAATGCCTGAGAGAAATGCTGTGACGTGGAATGCCATGATCATGGGGTATTTGAGACATGGGGACACAGAATCTGCTTCGCGTGTGTTTGAGGAGATGCCGGGGAAAACACGGGTAACTTGGAGTCAGATGATTGATGGGTTTGCCAGGAATGGAGATATTGTCAGTGCTAGGAGGTTATTTGATATTGTTCCCCATGAGTTGAAGGATGTGGTAACATGGACTGTGATGGTTGATGGGTATGCTAGAAAAGGGGAAATGGAAGCTGCTAGGGAGATCTTTGAGCTGATGCCTATAAGGAATTGCTTTGTGTGGTCATCTATGGTTTGTGGGTACTGCAAGAAGGGCAATGTCACAGAGGCTGAGGCTATTTTCAACCGGATTCCGGTCCGGAATTTGGAGATTTGGAATTCAATGATTGCTGGTTATGTCAGGAATGGATATGGTGAGAAAGCACTGCAAGCTTTTGAGGAAATGGAAGCTGAAGGGTTTGAGCCAGATGAGTTCACTGTTGTTAGTGTTTTATCTGCTTGTGCTCAGCTGGGGGTCCTGGATGTTGGTAAGCAAATTCATCACATGATAGAACATAAAGGGATAACTGTGAACCCGTTTGTTTTGAGTGGATTGGTTGACATGTATGCAAAATGTGGGGACTTGATCAATGCAAGGTTGATATTTGAAGGGTCCACTGAGAGGAACATCTTCTGCTGGAATAGCATGATTTCAGGTTTTGCCATCAACGGAAAATTCAGGGAGGTTCTTGAGTTTTTTGGCAGGATGGAGGATTCAAATATAAGACCTGATGCTATCACCTTTGTTACTGTACTCTCGGCTTGTGCTCATGGGGGTTTGGTCAGTGAAGCTTTTGAAGTATTATCTAGAATGGAAGCATATGGAATTGAAATAGGCATCAAGCATTACGGTTGCATGGTTGACCTCTTGGGTAGAGCAGGGAGATTAAAGGAGGCTTTTGATTTAATAAAAAGAATGCCAATGAAACCTAATGACACAGTTTTGGGGGCAATGCTTGGTGCATGCCGGATGCATTCAGATATGAAAATGGCAGAACAAGTAATGAAGTTGGTGGATACAGACTCTGTTACAGGTGCTATTTCTCACAATGTGCTTCTGTCAAATATCTACGCAGCTTCTGAAAAATGGGAGAAAGCTGAAAATATAAGGAGGGCCATCGTAGATGGAGGGTCTGAAAAGACACCCGGGTGTAGTTCAATCATCTCTAGTGACTGTGTCGGAGATTTAAATGTGAGTAGAGAAACATAGCATCAAAAGGAATGGGCCAAGTGCAATCTACAAGGGAGAAATACCAAAATAAACACTGCTCTAGACACGAAACATTCTACATAGGAAAAAGGTGCAAAGGCTTTAATCTTTGTCATAATTGTAATAACTCTGAGCCCCACTCCAAGACCAATCCGTGGTTGCTGCCTTCATTAGGGTTAATATTCCAATAGTTCTTAATTACTGAAGCTTTTAGATTTGTGTTGACTGATCAAGATGTTGCCTGAGTTGAGGGAAAGAGACGCTGCGCTTTGAAGCCACATATAAATTGTTGAAAGCCAATGAAGGTTGACTCAATTATAAAGCGTTGAAAGCCAACGAAGGTTGACTCAATTGGTAGTATCCAATAGCTCCAACAAAGAAGTCCTGAATTCAATTTTTGTTTGTGGTCCTTCATTTATAAGTCATTTGTAAGTAACCATTCTAAGCTTTTATTGAGGCTTGTAGCAATGCTCGGACCTAGGGATAGAACAATTTCTCCTTCACTTAAACGTTAAATTGTTGAAAATTATGTAACCAAGCTTCTTAATTACCACTGTTTTCATGATCAAGCCTGAAAGAAGAGCATTTGGTGTGTACTTAGAAGGTAGAACAGAAACTACCAAGCAATGTCAACTTTAGAACATATTATTTACCTCCCACCGAGACCAAGCATAAAAATGTAACAAAACTGCATGGGTATATTGAAGGTACAACGAATTTACATATATGATCTCTCAATTCACAGAAATCCCAATCAGACAAAGTAGTGGGAAACAACTTCTTTGTTATAGTACATTACAGATACTGAAAGCTGCATACGTATGATCTCTAAATTCACAGATCATCCCAATTATACAACTCGAAAAGAGTCAGCTATCTTCTTCAAATCGTTGGAGTGTCTCTTCCACTGAAGGCCTGCAATTAAGACAACATTAGATTCTAATCTGTTAATTCTTGTATACTCTTTTTTATACTTTTTTTTTATAGTACATTATATAATTTCTTTATGGTTGTTCAAAACCTATGAAGCACCGACTCCGACACAGCGTTTTCGATACGTTCTCGATACGACTAGTAATTTGTCGATACGATACAATACATTTCCGATACGCATATCGGATATGTTGAAAAAAAAAATTCGGAGTATCGCTGCTTCATAGTTCAAAACTACTTAGAAAAGGATAAATATCTATACCACTGCCGGTTACAGCAAACAAGTACAGGCGATTGCCAGCTGCAGTGGCAGTAATAAAAATATGAGGAGGCTCTAGCTCAAACTGGTAGTAAGTTCTTCCTTCATGTTCTGCAACACTTGCACTAAGAACCTTCCCTTCTACATTTTCCCCAATCACTTCTGGACCAAATGCATTGATCACTTTGTCTGGAGGTCCGATTTGTTCTATTTTAGCATCATCACCAAGGTCTGTATAGTAAAAATGTTATTATCCAAAACTAGTAATACGTGGAAATTCTACCAAGCAGTTTCCATGTTCTTTCTTTATCAATTTTTTTTCCTTGTCTCCAGAAAACCAAAATGGACAAAGAAAATTAGGCAAACTCACTATCAGAGAATCTAAGAACAGGAGCAACAATGACAAACAGGCGTCCTTCTTTAGAGCTGGCAAGTCTCAAATCTATCTCTGTGCCACCAAGATCCGCTATTGATACCGGTACCTGTTACGCAGATGAATGGTGAGGTTTACAGAAGTAGCAAGCAGAAGAACAAAAGGCAGAGATTGTGTCCTCCAGATGATCAAATGTGAGAAAATTACAACAACATATCTTTCTGATAAAAGTATAAGTAAATTGCTATATGCTCATTTAAGGAATTTCCGATGTATACTTAAAACTTTTTAATACTTGGGACCAGTTGAGACAGAACAGAAATCTTATAGGATTATTTTCAAACTTTAAATAGAAGATATTATTAATCATCACCTCTTCCCATTCTGGAGGCACTGAGAAGGCATATGGGATAATAGGACTCCATCCAACACCATGTCCTCCTGACTTCTCATCTGGCCTGCGATATGTCCTCCAACCTGTCTGATCAAATACTTGCCCACATTATGTCACTCATACAGTTATACTTAATCTATAACAGAAGAGACAATTGGAACTCGAATTTCAAAACTTGTAAAAGCACAAGTTCAATCTAAAAATAAACTAATCCAAAGCACGCACATAAACACCGCATGCCCTAAGCCTACAAATGGAAGGCAATTTTTATGTTTTATTTCCTAGAATGATCATTTGATAATTGGTAGCTTGATGAAAAAATTTTACCCTCGTAAAGGGTATTAAGTATTAAACCACAATGGTCAACCAAATAAATTTATGCCCTTAATGACATCGTTTTGATATTGAAATATTAAAAAACTATAAATATAAAGACTAATATAATCCTGAAATAAATTAAAATTACAAAAACATCATAATTTACTACAGATAACTTATCTGATAACTTATCTGCATTACAAAGCAAACCAACCTTTTAAACTAAACAACCATAAATTTTATATTATAGTATGAGTAGGGATATTCTTATTACTAAAAATTTTCACTACCAACTTACTACTTATCTAATCACTATGGATCAACATTTTCTCTCCTCATAAACTTTTTAACATTCTCTCTCTTTGATCCAATGATGATTAGATTGGTAGTAAGTTACTAGTGAAAAATTTTACTAATGAAAATATCCTCCTCTCATAGTATTATACAACAATTTTGACCATCTTTCATCATGCAACAATTCGCAAATTTCCTTTACCATGGCTTCCATTTGCAATCTATCTTTTCTGTCATGTTATAAATTCATTTGCTACAGAACAGACTACAGTTACGGAATAGAGAATAGAAATAAATGGTAGAAGGGTTTGTCTCTCCAAATAAATACAATCTTTGATGATCCAAGATAAACGAACCTTGTTCATCCGGCTCGGAGAGACCAGGGATTCTCCCTGCTAGAGGACCTTGTTTTACCACTGCCAAACTCTCTCCCGGAAAACCCAACAAGGAAACCCCAGAAGCCAAAACTGTTCTTCTGTTAACCAACAAAGTGGAACAGTTCTCGCTTTCTCTAGAAACCAAACAACTGTCTTTCGAGACTGAAGCAGCTACAGTTCTTAGAACTCCATTTTGGAGTGAAAAGTGGCAAAGTGATTCTGAAGAGGGTGGCATATGCATGTGTTGCCGATTCCTCCAGGAAAACACACTGGTTGTGGACAAGGCTGTTGCCATGTCCACGAATATTTATGTGTTTATTGGTTAAGGATGCGAGAGAAAGGAAAAGATAATTTGGTCAGTTCAGTGTACAAGACTGCGGAAAATCACACAAAAACTGGGGAAAATATTAATGTAGAAGTTGAGGTCCTGAGGCTAAGGTTACCGAGGTTAAGGATTTTTGTGGACACGGTGTTGTTATGTTTGTGAAGCTCGGAAAAATTTAATATACTCTGCACCACAATCTTTGTCACAACATTAATTTTTTTTTTCCGTTATTATTTTATTACTTTTTCCATTTTACGTTCTTATTTATACTAAGGACCATCTAAAAATGGTGATCCGAATCACTTTAAATAACCTTGTGAAGCTCGAGTATTTTGTTCCATGTTTCTGCTAACGTGTTGCATTTCTGGCCTAACACGTGTCACATTCGTGCAATTTCTGGCCTTACACTTGCACCGAATACGTTTATGAGAATAGAACTGATATTTGATCTTTCAAATATTTATGTTAATTATAGGTTAATGATTCAACTAAGAATTTGATCAACTACATAATGATCAATCTTATGGAGTATTTAAAACCTTATTAGTCGGACTAATCACGAAATGATAAATCCATTTGAATATCTTAAATATATATATAAAAAAAAATATTTCTGCAGCCAGTTTAAATAAGGTTATCTAGAGGCTACATTAATGAAAGGTGTTTCAATAAAATACATATGATTAAAAAGTAAATTGCATAAACACCCTTAATTAATCAAAACGACGTGATTTTTTGGGTAGCTGTAGATAATCTTATCTAAGGTGACTGTAGAAATGTTTTTTTCTTATATATATATATATATATATATATATATATATATAGGGTCAGGATCATATATATATATATATAGGGTCAGGATCATATATATATATATATAGGGTCAGGATCATATATATAAGGGCTCTAATTTTTTAGTAATGTGAGTCTTTGATACAAGTGGATCAATGGTCAAGATTGGGTGTTAGATTTCTAACTCGTACACCGGTGTAAGAATATCCTACCCCATATATATATATATATATATATTGGGTCAGGATCATTTTACATCAGTGTGAGTTACACTATTAATCTTGTCCATTGATCCTATTTATATCTAAGGGCTCACCTGCACCATTGATCATTGATCCACTGGTGTAAGAGTTAGAAGTCTTACAATCAATCTTGACCATTGATCCACTTGTATCTAGTGGCTCACATTATTAAAAAATTTAAGCCCTTAGATATAAGTAGGATCAATGGACAAGATTAAGCGTGTAACTTACACGGGTGTAAAATGATCCTGACTCATATATATGGGCAGGATCATCAATGATCCTGACTCATATATATGGGCAGGATCATCTTACACCGGTGTAACAATAATAAGTCTTACATCAAATCTTAACCATTGATTTTCTGCATCTAACGGTTAAGATTGATTCGGTCTCACTTATTAATTAAGTTTTTAATTTCCAATGAATCTCAACCGTTAGATGCACGGAAATCAAAGGTTAAAGTTTTGTGTAAGATTTATTATTCTTACACCAATGTAAGTTGATCTTATCCCATATAGGGGCATGTCATCTTACACCAGTGTAATAATAATAAGTCTTATTATTCTTATACCGGTGTAAGTTGATCCTATCCCATATATATATATATATATATATATATATATATAACATGTTTATGATTAGGGATAAGTTATTCTACCTATCTTATTTTCTGCCTACCACTTTCAAACACGTTAGATGAGAATCTAAAGAGGAGAGAGAAAGATAAATATTAAATAAGATTATGATCTAATAGTATTTGAGAGTGGTAGGCAAAGGTAGACAGAAAAAAATGTAGGTAGAACAACTTATCCGTTATGATTATTATGGGTTTCAGAGTGAATACACATTAGCAATGGTGAAATAATATTTATGTCGTTTGAGTTTCTAACTTGGAATTAAATAAGGTAATATCGATTGTACTCGATGAGTCAACCCTCCAAAACAAGATGAGTTGGGTTATACATCTCAAATTCAATTCACCGACCTGTCTCAACCCGCCCCGCTTAGTTCTGGGTCAAAATGGGGTGACAGTTTGGGCTGGTTAGCTTGCGGGTCATTTTTTTTTTAACAATTAGGTAATATTTTATTTATCACTAAACTTTTGTGATATAAATTTTTTTATTTTAGTACTCCTCTAGAAAAATAAAGAGGAAAAAAATTATTTATAACAAAGATTATCCACATATGGAGACAAAAATAAATTCTTAAAAAATGTCTGACTATCTATTAGCTTATATTTAGGCTTGAGATCGGAAAAAATTTAGAAGGAGTGTGAAATAAAAATAAGTAATATTATAAAATTGATAAAATATAATTTAATTTTAATTTTTAGTTATTTTTAACTTTCAATTACTATTTTTTTTATAGGCGGGTTGACTCGTCACTCCACCATAAAACATGATGCGTTGGGCTTTTCAACCCATATTCAAGAGGAGGGGCATGGCGGGCCAACCCGCTTTAGGCGGGTTGGCAGCGGGTCAGGACGGGCTGACCCGTTTTGTCACCTCTACTTGAAAATTCAGCTATTTGCCCCTTGATTTTTTTTAAGTATATAAAGATTTAGATTATATTAGAAAAAGTTACTAACCTTTTTGAGGATTTACAATAAAATTATAATATTATCTAGAGAAAGATTCAAAAAAATTCTATGATTTTGCTTCGAATTACTTATTTCCTTTTTTTTTCTTAATCATTTACGCCACTATGTTATAAAGTTAAAATACTTACAGAAAAGATTGAAAGTACAAAAATAAATTACCAAAAAAAATATAAGAAAAAAGAATTATGTCTAAATTAAAAAGAAGAAAATAGGTTTAGCAAAAAAAAGAGAGAGAATAAAATAGACTAAGGAGAAGAAATAAGACCATATATGTTAAAAACTTACAATAGAAACAAAAGATACTAAAAGTAAAAAAATTAAAATAGTCTAAATCAAAAAGAAGAAAATAGACGAAAGATAAAAAAAAAGACTAGATATGTTTAAATAAAAAAGAGAGTATAGTTTGAGAATAAAAAAATAGAAGAAAAAATAAGACCAAATATGTTAAAATTTTATAAAACTGATTTCTTT
The DNA here is from genome assembly GCA_032173675.1 of Gastrolobium villosum. NCBI lineage: Eukaryota > Viridiplantae > Streptophyta > Magnoliopsida > Fabales > Fabaceae > Gastrolobium > Gastrolobium villosum. The sequence goes on from JAVKPL010004474.1 coordinate 10,090, forward strand.
TTTTCCTATTTCGTTTTGTTTTATTATTTCATATTTTAACAATGATAGAAAATACTAAAAGTGAAAAAAATAAAAATAGAAGGAATGAAAGACCAAATATATCTAAATAACAAAAAACAAAATAGATTGAGGATAAAAAAGAAAACAAAAAGACCAAATACATCGGCAACTTACAGCACTACTTTTTTTTCTATTTCTTTTTTGTCTTATTTTTTCTTTTATTTGTTTGTATCTAGTCTATTTTTTTATTATGATTATTTTTATTTGTTTTATTTTTAGTCTATTTTGTCATTGTTGTAATTTTCCAATATATTTGTCATTATTTTTTCTTTTATTTTTATTCTCAATCTATTTTCTTCTTTTGGGTTTAGACATATTTGATTTTTTTTCTTCTATTTTCATTTTTTTTACTTGTAGTTTTTTCCGTAAGTGTTGTATATTTTTAACATATTTGGTCTTATTTTTTGAGTGATTAAAAAAGAAAAAACAAATGGAGGTAAATGATTCAAAGCAAAATTATAGGAAGGTTTTTTAAAAAAAAAAAAAATTCCTATTATTTATTAAAGAAAGGAGAGGATAATTATGTTTACAAACTACACTATGTACCGGGCACTCATTAAGTAATGTACTCCTCGGAGTTAGGGGTGGCAATATGTGTCAACCCGACACGACCCGACCCGACACGCGCTCAACACGTACACAAAGCGACTCGACACGTTTTGTAAACCAGTCAAAAAACACGAACTCGGACACGGCCCACTGCGGGTCACGGGTCGACACGACACGACCCACAAAATTTGAAATTTTGCAAAAATGATATTTTTTTGAAATTAAATACAATAAAAAAATCAAAAATAGACTAGCTTCTGATTTATGGTATTTTTTGTTCCTTCTATGTAAATGACAAAAATATTCTCAATAACTATATTCTCTTATTATCTATTTATTGTAACACAAATATGCACCTAAAGTAAATAATAATAACATACATAATAAACCAAAATCAAATAAAAAAAACATGATGAGTTCAATTTCATGAATTGTCATCTACCTAAAAAAACACTAGTTTATGAATCAAGTTCATTTTAGGGTTCCTCCACCATCAAGTCCCCAGTTAAATCTTCCACATGTACAATTTCACCTTCTATTATAAAACAAGTAATACAAATAATTAGAGCAAAAAATTATATAGCCAAAGATATCATCACAACCACAAATAAGATAAAAATATTGCCAATGGCTCCATAAAGCCAATCTCTAGTGCAAACTAAAGCCTCCACTGCTGATTGGAGAGTTGCTTTTGAGGATGCTTATGTGAAATCATTACCTAGACTTAATTCTGATCACAATCCTTTGCTTCTTACTATGACTCCAAAAGAGGATTTCAGAAAGGGTAGACCCTTCAGATTCCTAGTGGCTTGGCTGGAGCATTCCTCTTTTCCTCACTTTCTCAGGTTTGTGTGGAAGCCTCAGCTCTCTATTAACCAAAGTCTGAAAGCTTTGGTTAACCCCCTTCAGTCTTGGAATAAAAGGGTTTTTGGGTGTATTCAGATTAGAAAAGAGTTCCTTCTAAAGAAGCTTCATGAAACTCAATTGAATACTGATAATCGGTTGGACCAGTTTCATTCTGACCTGGACAGAGCTCTTCAGAAAGAATTAAACAGGGTTTTGGATCAAGAAGAAGCCCTTTGGTTTCAAAAAGCTAGATGCAATTGGTTAGAAGATGGAGATCGTAACACTAGATTTTATCACACTACCACTATCATCAGGAGAGCTAGGAACAAGATTTTAGAGCTAAAGAATGATGAAGGGTTTCCTATTAGAGAAGAAGAGAATCTAAAGGAGCTTATTCTGAATTTCTTCAAAGACCTGTTTACAGAAGAAAATTCGAACAGATCTTGGAATGTAACTACAGTTAATTGGCCTGATCTTATAGACTCTATCTGAAGGCTCTCAATGATCCTATCTCGGAGCTCATGATTAAGGAGGCTTTCTTCTCCATGGGTGGTCTCAAAGCTCCTGGCCCTGATGGTTTCCCAGCCCTCTTCTTCCAAAAAAAATGGGATTTACTGAAGAAACAAGTGGTAGAGTGTACTCTCCGTATCTGGAAGAATCCTGCTGATGTGAAAGATCTAAACAAGACCTTCCTTGTCCTCATTCCAAAGTTGGCTAAACCTGAGAAAATCTCCCAATTTAGGCCAATTGATCTTTGTTCAGTGCTTTACAAAGGTATTAGCAAGTTGATTGTGGGAAAGCTGAAACCTATCTTAAGCAAGCTTATCTCTCCTCAACAAGTTAGCTTTGTTTCCAATAGGCAGATCCAGGATAATATTGTTATTGCCCAGGAGATGGTCCATAATATGAATAGAATGAAAGGCAAGCGAGATTTTTTTACAATAAAGATTGATCTAGAAAAAGCCTATGACCGTATGTCCTGGAGTTTCATTCATAAAGTGCTTGCTGAGATCAATCTGCCTGATCATTTGATCAATCTTATCATGCAATGCATCTCTACTTCTAAGCTGGAGATTCTTTGGAATGGGGCTAAATCTGGAACTATTTCTCCTAGCAGAGGTCTTAGACAAGGGGATCCCATATCTCCTTATATTTTTGTCCTCTGCATGGATAAATTATCTCATATGATTGCTGATCTCATTAATTCAAGAGAGTGGACTCCTATGAAAGCAGGTAAAGGTGATCCAGCCATATCTCATCTTCTTTTTGCTGATGATTTACTACTCTTTGGGGAAGCTAGCATCACACAGATTCAAACTATCATAATTTGCCTTGCTATGTTTGGTGAGATGTCTGGTCAAAAGGTTAGCTACCCAAAATCCAATATTTTTTTCTCCAAGAATGTCTCTTCTGAGCTTGCTAGTGATATTGTGGAGTTAAGTGGATTTGCTTATACTGCGAATATTGGCAGATACCTTGGCTATAGAATGAAGCATGGTAGAATCACCAAACAACACTATGGTGAAATTATAGATAGAGTTAATGGTAGGCTCCAGGGTTGGAAAAAGAGTTGCTTGTCAATGGCTGGAAGAGTAACCTTAGCCAAGTCAGTTATTTCAGCTATTCCCATGTTCCACATGCAGAGTAGCCTCCTCCCTAAGGGTATCTGTGAAGATATAGAGAAACTCCAAAGAAGTTTTATTTGGGGTGACACAGCCAACCATAGGAAACACCATTCTGTCAGCTGGGAGCAACTCAAAATGGGGAAGAATCAAGGTGGTTTAGGGATTATCAATCTTAGATTGCAAAATGAAGCTTTCCTTCAAAAGTGTGCTTGGAATTTAACTCAATCTTCTGACCATCTGTGGGCTCAAGTTCTAGTGGCGAAATATGGCAGGAATAGAGACTTATTGAAGGAGATATTTTGTAAGCCTTATGACTCTCACTTATGGAAGAGTCTTGCTAAAATCTGGCCAGACATGCTTAGAAATCTCTCCTGGCAAATTGGTAATGGGAAGAAGGTTGTTTTCTGGAAAGATGATTGGGCTGGCTTCAATACTAGCCTGCTTGAGAGAGCTGTTACCCCTCCATCTGATGATATGGCCAATCTCAAAATTAACCACTCCACTTTCATTTCAGGAGAGGGATGGGATGTTATTTATCTTAATAATCATTTTGATGGTAGTGTTGTGAACCATATTATGGCTATCCCTCCTCCGGATGATGCAGCAGATGAAGATTTTGTTTGTTGGAGAAATAGCCTTCCTGGTCAATCTATTGTCAAAACTGCGTATAACAACCTGACTAGGCTAACCCTCTACTCTGGTGTTAGCTGTTGGGACCGGATCTGGAGTTGGAAAGGAGTAGAGAGAGTCAAATTTCTCATATGGAGAATGCTTCATGGTAGGATGCTTACAAAGGATTACATCAGCAAATGGAGTGACAGCTCCAATTCCTGCCCCTCATGTTCTGATCTAGTGGAAACTAACCTCCATGCTTTTAGAGATTGCTACAAAGCTAGAAAGGTATGGTCTATTTCTTTGTTCCAGCCCTTACCTCCAGGTTTTTTCAGTACAAACTGCTTCAAGGAGTGGATTTCTCTCAATTTGAATCATAGAAATTCGATGGCTGATGACTGGAGGGATTTTTTCTTTTCTGCCTGCAATTTTTTATGGCATTGGAGAAATAAAGAATATCATGATGTTACTGCTAAGAGACCGGAAGACCCTTCCCCAATGTTGTCCGAAACAGTAAAAGAATTAAGGTGTTTTAGCAGGAAAAAATTTCATTCTCTTTGCCAATCCAGATCCCCAATCAGGTCCCCTGTTGTATGGACGGTTCCCACTCAAGGCTCTCTGAAATTAAATGTTGACGGTGCGGCTACCTCTGAGAGAGCTGCATGTGGAGGTTTATTACGAGATTGGGAAGGAAATTGGGTTGGTGGATTTTCTGTTTTTATTGGATCCTGTTCCTCTTTGCAAGCTGAATTATGGGCTATTCTTTATGGTTTGGATTTTGCTTGGAACTCTGGTTGGAAGGATGTTGTTCTTGAATCTGATTTTGTTCAAGCCATTGGCTTTCTTACCAAGTATGGTAATGAGACTCGAAAGTTACCATTGGTGACTAAGATTCGAGTAGCTCTCAATAAGGAGTGGACTGTCTCTTTGAAGCACATTCCCAGATCCTGCAACTGTTGTGCAGATTGGATAGCAAAGAATGCTTTAGATGATTCCTTTGGGTTCTCTATTATCTCTTCCCCTCATAGGGAGCTAGTCAATCTTCTTGCTGCGGATTTGTTGGATCCTGGAATCTCTTAGTTGGCTGCATGCTTCTTCTGTTTTTTAGTTTCTGTTTAGTTTTCTGTTTTCTAGTGTAGCTGCTATTTTACTTTTGTTGTTTCTGGGTTTCTATATGTGTTTCTGTTTTGTTTCTGTTTTCGTGGGGCTGTTAGCCCCATGTATTAATCAAAAAAAAAAAAAAAAACCTCCACTGCATCATGTCAGAGAGAACTTCTATATTGGTCTAGAACTCTTCCCCTAACACTGAAAGCACTTTCAGAAGCAACACTAGAGATGGGTATGCCACAAATATCTTTGGCCATTGAAGCAACTTGTGGATACCTATATTGATTACCCTTCCAATATGCTAATACATCTGATTTGAGCTTTGCATCAACCCTTGGCTCCTTTAGGTATAGCTCAAGTTGTGACTTTAGGGGCCTAATAACAACATTAGAAGACATGAATTCCTAATAAAATTAAACAAAAAAACAAACACAAATTAAGCTAAGTTAAAGTAAAAAAAGAAATAAATAAAGCAACAAATAAAATAGAAGGTGATATAATAATATGCCAACTTACACTCAAGAAATCATCATCAACCTCTGAGAATGAAGCTAAGCTAGGATCAGTGGTTGCACTTGCACCTCCTGTGTGTTGTGTTGAGGAAGATATTGAAGAAGGGTCACATCCATGCTTTGCATACTCATTGAACAACTGGCTATTCACCTTCCCATTTTCTTGGATTGCAGAAGTTTCATCAAACAACTTTCCATAACATAATTCAATAAAATTCATCTTATACCTAGGGTCCAAAATGCATGCTATGGCCAAGACCGTACTATATTGGGACCAATACTTGTTGAATTTATTGAACATCTTTGTAGCCATCTCCCTGATATAATCATCAGCACTATGCAAAGCATTATGTAATGTCAAGTGTGCTTTAAATACCAAGGGAAAATACAGATTAGCCGTTGCATACTTAGTGCCAGAGAATATACAAGTAATTTCATAAAAAAACCTGAAGAAACTTGTTGATCTTTTCAATCCATTCCCATTCTTCTATAGATGGACAATGCTTATAGTTAGAATCAGTCAATCTAAGATGCGCAAAAGCACGTCTATAATACAAATCACTATTAAGCATGATAAATGTTGAATTGCACCGAGTAGGAACATCTTGCCTCAAACCTTTCTTAGAAAAAATCGAACTTTGAGTGACACAGTCGAAAAAATTCTTTCCTACCTTGTGAACCCCTCACATATTTAATACTTTCCCTCACTTTTAGAATTGAAGTGTCAACCTCTTTCAAACCATCTTGAACAATCAAATTTAGAACATGAGCACAACAATGCAGATGGAAAAATTTTCCAGCACACAAAATTCCATCATTAAGCATTAATTGACCACTCAAGAACTTAACGCATGAATCATTTGCAGATGCATTGTCCAATGTCATTGCAAATATCTTCTTTTCTAAGCCTCATTCTATCAAAAAAAGTGTGTATTTTTCCAGCCAAGGAAATTCCATTATGAGGAGGAGGCATATGACTAAAATTCAAAACTCTTTTGTGGATTTTCCAACTACTATCCACAAAATGTGCTGTCAAACAAATAAAACCACCCGTGTTTATAGAAGTCCACAAGTCAGTAGTTAAACTTACCCTACTTGAGTTTCCCCTCAACAAAGCATGCAATCTTTCTTTCTCTTTTTGATACATTTTCAGACTGTCAGCCCTCACAGTGTTCCTAGTGATTAGATTTAAATCTCCTCGCAAGAATAGAAGTAAATTCCTGATTCCATGGCAATTCAGCAAACTGAAATGAAAAGTCATGCATAATAATTCCTTGAAACAACAACTCTCTAAATCTATCATAATCAAATCTAGGACAAACAGATACAGAGTTACTAGAAGTAGAAAGCATAAGCTGTCCAACATCTATGTTATCCCTTTTAATACACTTATCTATATGCCTTCTCATGTTACCAGTTCCATGGCTAGAGTCTGATATATATGTCGTTCCACAATGTTTGCACTTGTAGTGGTCTTTCTCACCATATGCGGTTGCTGAAATATGATCAAAATGGTTCCATACTTGAGATGTGAACTTCTTCCTTTTCTTTGTTGGACCTGCAGCATCTAAATCACCAACATTGACAACTCCCTCATCCAATAGAGTGTTAAGCTCAGAGTCACCAACATCCAGCTCTTCCTCTCCCTCTTCCATTTTGTAAAAACTAGTTCTCACCAACTTAGAAATATTTGGGTACATGAAAAATAATATTTTAAGTATTTATGACAACAGATAAAAGAATCCCATGCATCTATGCTGATACAAAAGTAAGTTCATATCACTGTATTGGAAGCCATGTTAACTCTTTTTAACATAAAATCATTCAGACCTATATGTATATACCCATTGAGAAAAACAAAAGTAAAAACTTGAGTAAAAGTCCAAATATGGTAGTTAGCAAAGGCAATAGATATCATATCCCTAAGCTTGGTTTAGGCAACGATAACTCTAATATTTAATCCAATAAAGTAAGCACACAAAACAGACACTAAAAATAGTATAATATGCACTGTGATTGGAACCTCAGTCCGAGCTGCTAAGTGTTTTACACCATCGAATTTAACCTAAAAAATATCTCTCCAAACAATAAGTATAGACTATAGAGATCCAACTTCCATAAGTGAAAAAAATCAATTACTCTCCTACCTTCCCCTCCATCCAACATACTCTTAGAGCTTGTGGATATAAATCAATTCCTTCCTCCCTAACAAATAATTATACTAAATCTTAGGAAACTAGGTTCAAGTGACATAGTAACAAACTGGGTTCATCAATTCGTTTCTTTATACATATAAGACAGGACTGGAGCTGAACGGCGACGTTGTGAGGGGGAGAGAAAGAGAGGAACAACAATGTTGTGAAGGGGAGATAAAGAGAGGAACGCGACGCTGTGAGGGGGAGAGAAAGAGAGGAACAACGGCTGATGATTTGCGATTTAGGAATGGAATGGCTAAACCTAACCCTAAAGCATACCACCTACGTAAAATTACTAAAATCACCCTTATGTGGGTTGACACGTGAACCCGCGGGTCTACCCGTGACCCGGCACGGAAAAAAACGTGTCATTTTTTGTAGACCTGGACACGACCCGACCTGACCCGCGGGTTGACACGACACGTGATTTGGCGGGTCGGGTCACGGGTCAACCCGCGGATCAATACCTGTATTGCCACCTAGGATACACGGACACATGATTTTTTTAGAAAAATACGTGTCGGACACGGACACGCTCCGACACGTTCGGACACGCGTTCGACACGTGGTCAATATTATAGGACACGTTGACTTTCTCGACACGCGATTTTGACCGTATCGGACATGGTCAAAGGGTAAAAAAGTAATATTTTATAAAATTAAAATAATTCTAAAATAAATATAAAAGTAAAAAAAAACAGAGCATGCACGCTTCTGCCATTGTAGATGGCATGGATATGTAGTGAAGTAAAAAAGACGGAGAGAAAATGGTGAGACTTGCAGCAGTTGGAGGCGGGGTGGGGTGGAGACGGTGGTGGTTGTTTCCTCCGGAAAAAATGGTTCTACCTCCTCCCCTTTCCTCTGCATCTAATATTTTTTATCTATTCTCCTTATAAAACTTCCTCCGGAAGCACCCCCAATCATGTATTCTTCAATGGCAGAAAATGAAAAAGCTCTTTTCATAAAATTTAATCCATCACTCCACCCTTTTTTTCATTGTTCCCCTTTCTTCTTCTTTTTTCAGCATCCTTCTTCATCTTTGTTATAAAGGCCTTTTAATGTGGCCGTGACCCTGTTCTTTCTTTTCTTTTTTTAAAAGCTGCAAAATTGGCTTTTTTTTTTTTATCTTTAGTCATATCATAGCAATCTTTTAGATAGGAAACGTACATGTTTTACTAAAGCATTAATTGCTACATTGAAGAAAATCTTCGTGTGAAGTGTACTAATTATATTTGTTTTAATAAAAATTATTTTATCAGCTAATGTCTTTCAGAACTCTTGCTTATGTTATTGTTGTTTCATTTTTTTTGTTCTAATTATATTTTTATCAGCTAATGTCTTTCAGAACTCTTGCTTATTTTGTGTTTCATATATGGACAACGCATTCAAAGAAAACAAACAGCTAAACAAGTCACAAATTTAAATGATTAAACAGATTTGTAATCGGTTGTTATATTAATTAGACATTAAATGGATTAAGTGAATATTGTAATCGGTTATTTGTTGGATTAAGAAATATTATATATATAAATGTAAAATATATTATATATATTAAAAAAATTATTTAATATCAAAACGTGTCCCAACGTGTCGAAATATGTCATTTTTTAGAATTAACGTGTCGGCGTATCGTGTCCCGTGTCAGTGTCTGTGCATCATTGATTGCCACCCCTACTCGAAGTACATAGTATAGTTTGTAAGAGTTTGTAAACAAAAAGTTTAAAAATATTACATATTCCAAGAAAGAAACTTAAAAATTGAACTCAACGAGCGAAGGACTTATGCTTGTTGAGAATCGCATGGGGGAGCCCAAAATCCTTTGCAAAGGATTCCTTCACCAATGAGTCAAATGACAAACCATAATAAGTGGGCCGACACCACATTTCAATCCAAGATCTTAAGGCTATAGGTTTATGGGTCTTTTGCACTTATATAGTCCTCACTTGGTTTATGTCTAGCCAATGTGGAAATCCACACCACTACTCACACCTGAATATTTTCAACATCCTCCCCTCAAGTGTGAGGCTCAGCATCTTGTTCCCCCTTTGTGGACAACTTCCACGAAAGTCTTTTCTTTTCAAGTATTAGAGTAATATTAGCCTTCTACGGAGTCCCAACGAAACCATTGCTCTGATACCACTGTTGAGAATGGTATGGAAAAGCCCAAAACTCTTTGCAAATGATTCCTCCGCTAATGGGCCAAATGACAAACTATAATAAGTGGGCCGAAATCATATCTTAACCCAAAACCTTAAGACTATAGATTTATGGGTCTTTTGCACTTATATGATCCTCACTTAATCTATGTCTAGCCAATATGAAACTTCACACTAACTACTCACACTTCATAATACTTTTGTTGTTTTAAATTCTTGCAATATCTATACGTTAGTTAGTCATGGGCAGTTCATTAATTTCTCAAATTTATAATTTTATATTATAAAGCTATTTGGTATACTTGACACTTACACATCCAGTAGGTAATTGATTATTTTGGCAATATGTGATTAGGATGATATGTCATTAAAATCTTATGGATTGTGAACTATATCTGAGATTATGATTATTTTTAGTGGCAGGTTAAAAATTGAAGATTGATTCTTCGCCGTTATAATCGGTAGCATGAAATTATTCTTTTCTAAATGTATAGACATAGCTCGGGTTTCTACTTTACCAACATGCAAAGAAGTTGAGATGTGTTCTGTCATAGTGACAGAGATGTCCAGCCGATAGTTGGTATGTTTTTGTTGGGTCTGAATGTCTCCTCTCAAGTATGTATGAGTCATACTATGAGGAAGATACCTTAGAAATCAGTTCATCACTCTATACTATTATAAACGGCTAAAGAGTGAGGTGTGTGCATAGTGACAACTAAGAGAGACTTTAGAATATGTGCACTTGACTGGCTTAACCCTTTATTTATAGGATTTATCTATGGGTAGTGGATTTCTGAACCTTTGCAGACTTTTTTGAAGGCCTATGTCCATATTCATAGATGTCGCATTAGGATTAACATTCTTGATTGATGTTTTTCTTTATTTTTCTCTTTTAGATGCCCTTTCTTAAGTCTTCGAGAATGTGGATCTCTCATATAGGCCCATAACAAGATGTATAAGAAAAATCCATAAGCCAATGCTTATAGGACTCATCCGAATCTTTGAAAATCTTCATCATTGCATTATTTTTTTTACAAAACAAAAACTAATAAATCATTACATGCATGTCAAACATAAATAAAGAAAGTGTTATGACAACCAAATACATATATCTATGATCATTGAACAAATGAAATTATAACAAAGTTTTTTGTCATCTTGAGAAAGAGAATGGTTAATACAAGCATGATTTTTATTCCATTTGTTGATGACCCATATAGTGCAGGTCTCTTGTATATGTACCTTCACCCTCAATGAACAACTATTTTTACGATTTTGACATATTATAATCAGTTTAGTAGGGTCACATTTTTAGACAATGATTGTTTGATATATCTGCATTCAATATTGTTTTATCGCTATTTGCACATTATATCTGGACTCAAACTCTTAATTTAGATATAACTCTTATTCTAATTGCCAATTGCCCTAATGTTCTCCCTCAAAGCCAAGCCTATCTTGAATATATGTATAATGTACATTATCGGTCGAAAATGAAATATTACTATGACCTACACATTCACATACATCAGTAAGATGCATAAGCTAAATACTACAAGTAGTTCAATAAATGATACATTTCGTACATTTACCTTCCATGAGATGTTGATATCCACTCACAACACATGGTGATGGAACTCGAGGACAAATCACGACATTTATCGGCACATTAGGCAGACATGGTTTAACATCAAAATCACCTTCCACGTCGGTATCTGATGAGTCACTAACTGAAATTAGATTTTCATCAACTTTATCCTCATTCCTGTTTGTGGACCAAGTAAGGTTGAATTTGTCTTTCTCGACTATCATTTGACTTAAAGTTGGTGAAGGTGGAGGTAGAGGGGACATACCTTTCTTAATTTTTATAATATGACTCCGTAATTATATATATTGACTAAATTGGAGGCAATGAAGGCTTACATAAAAAAGAAGAATTTTTTGATTTTTTTTTGTTCCCCAGCATGGAAATTGAATCGGTTCATTCGCAGGAACAAAAAAATAAATTGGTTTTGTCAAATACTGTTTCTATCCATTTCTGTTTCCAGGAACAAAAATTGAAAAAAAATTAATTCTGATAAGTTTGTCATGCACGCTCGGCCTGCGTTTGGCATGAAAAGTGTCTTGGTAAACTTAATAACGAGATTTTATACTTAACAAATTAGAAATAATTTTGAAGAAGTAACATTTTAATATTTTTTTAATAAATATAACATTTTAATATTTACTTTTGCAAAACATGTTATAATGGTTGAAATCGTTATATGTTACCCAAAGATGAATGATGATAAGAAGTTATATATAAATGAAAACGGGATAAGTTATACTTACTACTATATTTTCTTATTATTTTTTATTATCAACTTTATTATCGTTATATCAAAATTAAATCAACGATTACAAAATAATATCAAGTTAGAATCATTTATTTGACTTTGATATAACGATAATGAACTTGGTAGTAAGCTATGATACACCGACACAGGGCACGTAACACGACACAACACTCCGACACGTTAAATCTAAAAAATGTCAAATTTCGACACGTTATGACACATTTTGATATTAAATAATATTTTTAATATATATAATATAATTTATATTTAATACATATAGTAGTCCATAAAAAGTCATATAAATAATCAAATATTCAAATTCTATAACATAAATATAAAGCAACAACAATAAAACATCCATAGAGTGTAGATTAGAGTATAGACTACTCACAAGTTCAATTGTTTTCATATCCATCTTGAAGAATCACGACCTCTATCTCTAGCTCATCAAGTGAAAGACTAGCAACTTGAAGATCTCCAACATCATCAAGTGAATCAAATGTATCTCCAACAATGTTCCACATTTGATTTGCTCTTTGTGCATAACTAGGACTCTTTCTTGATAATAGTTGAAGGTTGCTATGCACATAAACCAAGTCCTCAGCACGTTTTGGAGTGATCTTATTCATCTTCATGTACTCCAACTACGTTCAGCACATGATGAAGAGGATGGTTGTTGCACAAGTCTCAATGCTATCTTTTGAAGCATCGGTGTAAAAGTACCATAAAGTAGCCAACAAGATTTCGGATCCATAGTGTATTGAGACATGATGGCATCAAATTCGTCAAAGGTTCCATTATTGCTAATAAAATCTGCATACTCCAACTAATCTTGTTTTGGTCCTCCAGCTATGAAAGAATCTCCTTAAACATTTTTGTCGCTCTTGAGTAAGCTCTAAATCCATGTGTAGAAGAACTCGACTAAAATCTTCTTTAAGCCTATTGTTGACTATAATATCTAAAAGAAAAACAAAACAAATTAACAAATTGTCAAATTATATTAAGAGATGTATTAATTTTAAACTGAATCATATTTAAAAACTTACTTGGGATTCAAAGCATGTGCCAAACAATGTAGTGGAGTTGAATTTTTTGTCAACGATCTACAAGAATGCGATGCACCACATCATAAAAAGAGGAGATCTCATCCATGCTCCTTCCCTCTTTATGGTATATAGCTTTCTTCACTTTCATAATCATCCCATCCCACATATCATATATCAAGTGAAGACAAGTTCTATCGGTGTCACAAGATCTGATCATAAATAGGAACAGTGAAGGCAAATATGTAATCAATTGAATCCCAAAAACAATCATCCAATAATTTTTCTTTCACAAGTCTGGCCCTCCCAAGATTATCATCTCTATAAATACTCCATTTTTTACTTATCACCATATTTTGGAGACCACTCTTTATTAACTTGAACATCTTCAGCATCACAATCATTGAAGCAAAACGGGTATCAGCAATATAAAGCAACTTCAAACTCATAAAGTCATTAAAGATGGCTAATCTTATAGAATGATTTATAATGAAATGCTTTATTGTAGTAATATCACCTACAATATCAGAAATCCAATTGCATTCCTCATATGTTATTTGATTGTTCTCTATATTCTTTGCAGCACAAATATTTTTCACAGCCAAATTCATGTGTGAAAAACACATGGTGTCCAAGTAATAGATGAGAATTTCTGCTCAACCAGTTGCCATGCTCCCTTACAATTTGCATCATTATTTGTGATTACTTGAACCACATTTGCCTCTCCTACTTCTTGAATAACTTCCTTTAGCATCCTGAAAATGAAATTTTTATTAGTAGTCTCCCTCGAGCAAACAAACAAACACACTTAAACATATTACAAAAGTCCAAACAAACAACATGAAAATGAAATTTTTATCCTTAATCTCCCCCGAGCAAACAAACAAACACACTTAAACATATTACAAAAGTCCAAACAAACAACCTGAAAATGAGATTTTTATCCTTAATCTCCCCCGATCAATCAACTGATTCCAAAAACATTGCTCTACTATCAGATACTGCCATCAAACCAAACCAAAAATTAACTTTATTTTTTAAATTTTTAAATTTTTTTCTTTTGTGAATCACTCAACTCGTCGCTTACAATGCTTACCCCCTTACCGAACCATTTAAACCAATTCGGTTCGGAATAGGTTCACACAACTTATCAATATTTTCTTTCTCCTTTTGAAACAGAGTGGTTCACAACACTTTATATCCCAGTGGCAAATAACCTCTTATATTATGATTTGCTGCATAAGTATACAAAGCTTGGAATTAAGGGTTTTTTTTTTTCCAAATTGAATGATAATCCCGTTGGATAAAACATTCTAGCAATCAGATAATTTAATTCTTCTCGCTCCCCAACATTGAATGCCATCTCAAGAGAACTCGTAGTTCTTTTTTTTTTTGGGCCAGTGGAAGAGCTAGAAGGGGGTAAAGGTACATTTCTGGGTGCATTAGATTGCTTTCTTTGATCAGCTTCTTGTTCCAATTTCTCCATCTCTATTAGGTCTCTAATTTGCACCATTGAGCATTTCCCAATTCTTTTGCCTGATATTTTCAACAAATGAACCCTAACTCTAGTATATGAACTTTTATAGTTTTTTTACAAAAGTTGTACATCCAAGACATTTTCTCCTGCTTCCACTCTAGAATTTATCTTGGTAACATATTTTCATAGGGGTTTATCCAATAATTAATTAGCAGCAGTGGCACTAGCAGGAGTGGCACTAGAACTTGCACTGGCGGAGGCAGAGCTTGAACGATCCATACTGTAATTATGTAAATGTGTCAAAAAAAGTTTAATAAGATTGATTCGTAAGTACTCCTTCAAAATTAAAATTTGACAGGTACTATTTTAAATTGATTTCATAGGTACTACTTCAGAATTAACATACATGTTTGCTTGTTTTGTTATTTTCACTATTTTCGTTGTAAATCATTAAAAACGTATAATAAAGCCAAAATCTTGATGAGTTATGCCTCCCTTAAATTTATACATAAGTTCCTCAATCCTCACTCACTATCCACGCCACAAACAAATGACAAATGCATTTAATTATACCTGTAGCATGTAGGTGACTGTTTCAAAACCTGCAAATGAAAACATTAATTTGATAATCGAGTCTCAGTGGACAAATTGAAGTTAGAGTGAATTACCTTTGGGTGGATGGTCAAGAAATCCTGCATGCGGATATACTGCAAAGTAAAACACGAAACATGCTCTTAAAATCACTACAAATGTATGTTGGCTAACAACATAAACATAGAAGTAGTCAACAAATTGAGGCTTTAATCAACAACTACAAGGTCATAGTTTGTTGTACATGAGAAGTGATCCAACAACAGAAAATGATCCAATAACTTTTTGTAATTAATATTAAAAGCATATAAACTAAAAATATAAAGTTTCCGCTGAGAGATTATGTTTATAACAACATTCAACATATAACAAAACAATAAGAAAGACTCATGAATGTAGGAACAGCTAGAATGTGCAAATGTGACCCTTCAAAACAAGGAAGACAAGCTACTACACAGACACTCATTTCAAGTTTATAATCTCAAAAGAAAAAAGATTTCCCAAAGGGATGGATAATTATGCTTCATCTTCAAAAGCCACATACACATGACAATTCCCACTTAGTTCATATCCACCCCCACCCACCCCCATCATATGAAACAACATCATTCTGTTTCAAAACTGAAGCCTGGCATATAGTATGCATGCTCGCAGAGTCCTAATACAATAGGGCACACGTTAACCACCTAATATATGAAATACTGCCCCTAATGAGTAGTTCCTGCATTCAATGTTGGAAAATGCACCCCAACTTGATAGACAAGGTGAAGAAGGAAGGAATCACTCAACAACATGTAAAATGGTGATGGTCAATTTGTTAATATAAAAATTAAAGATAACAAATTATTCAGAACATAACATAAAATTTCAAATTAGAAAGTGAAGATTATCATGGAAATAAATGCTTTCCTGCCTGAACAATGATAAGACAACCCACAACCAACTCACATAACGTGCACAGAAGGGACTAACATGGGAGAAACAATTAGTGACAAGACGAACTGTTATACTATGGTAAATTACTTATATAACGACACATTACAATTAAGAAAACTGAAGAAAAAAATAAAAGGAATGGAAAAGGGATTTTATAAACAAAACACGAAGCTTTCCACGACTCAGATCCAAAATCCATTCGATTTCATTTACAAACTAAGCTAAGGAAAGATAAAATAAAAGTAATGAAAAAGAGAGAGGAAAAGTTAACATACTTTAGAGAGAGACATCAAAGAGAGAGAGGGACGAGTGAGAGAGACATCATACCACTTACCAACTGAAGAAGCAAGAAGAGGAGCAACTAAAGACGAAGAAGAATAGAGACAGCCAAGCAGCAGACGAGCTGAGGAAGAAAGAGATGAGTTTGCAACACGTTAGAGAAGGATATCAGCATGAAGAAAGAGATAGGGTTCTTAATTTTTAATTTTTATTAAATGTTTTTTACTTTTTTTTTAAATTATAATTTTATTAATTTTTGGCTTTAATGTTTCTAAAGTGAATGTAGATAATATATCTACATTCGCTCATAAAACGACGTAATTTTGGGTTGAAAAAATAAAAAATTATAATGAAAAAGACTATTATAACACTGAAATAAATTTTAATTACAAAAATACCTTGATTTCCGCCTCAAAACGACGTCATTTTGGGCTCACTGTAGATAAGTTATCTACATTGACTGTAGAAAAAGCGAACCCTTAATTTTTTTTTTATGAAAATGCCAAAACGTGTCCAAAAACGTTGACTACGTGTCGGACTTGGTCAAAGTCGCGTGTCTGAATAGTCAACCTGTCCCAAAAAGTTGATTGCGTATCGGACGCGTGTCGGAATGTGTCGGTGTCCGACATGTATTTTTACCAGAAATTGCCGTGTCCGTGCATCAGAGGTAGTAACTATAGAAAAAAATTGATAGTAAATATAACTTCCCCTCAATAAAAAAAATATTGCAGAAGTATAATTTTTTAATGCAAAATTCTATGCAAACATGTTTTATTTATTTTGTTTTTTGGTAGAAGGTTTTATATGCCCTAGTATTATCATTAGGGGTGTAAATGGGTAGGATGACCTGGCCTAGCCTACAGCCCGGCCTACGTCGAGCCTGGCTTAGCCCGGCCTACGTTGAAAAATAGAGTATGCTTAGACTTATAACAAAGTTTTTTTAACAAATAGGCCGTATGCCACTTTTGTCAAGTCTGGCCTAAAGTCTTATAGGCCGTCCTATTTAATTTTTAAAAATAAAATAAGATAAAATATTTATTTTAGGTGGCAATTAGTACCAACCCTTGTCTTGATGGTGATTTAAAGATATTTCAATGAATGATATTTTCTTGTACACTTTATTTCAGCTTTGGTTGACCTAGTAATTGTATTTTTTTATTTTCCCCATTTTCTTTGACTCTATTCCTCTCTGATATACATTATAGAGCTGAGATATTATGTTGGCTCTTTCTTGTTTATCATTTTTTATTTATTATGAGAAGTACTAGTGCATGCACGAATGAAACTTTGCTCAGTATCTTTTTTTAATTATTTTTTTTACTATTGTAAAAATTTTAATGCTCACTAGTGAAATTTATATCTCGTGTAAAAAAATGCAGCAATTTATGAACACGTTAATGACTTGTAATGTCAAGCGAATATTTTAAAAATTGTTACAAATGTTTTTTAAATTTTTTAAAAATATTTCACGAGGGAGGCCTTGTGGCCTACAAGGCCTGTAGGCTATGTCATGTTCTCTAATTTTTTAAAATAAGTCGGGTTTAGCTCATGGGGACGGTTATATTTACCACTGGGTAAGTTTACCACTCTTACCACCAAACTCATCACCGTTAGATTTGAATTAAATCTAACGGTTCATAATTATCTCTTATAATCTTAATTTCTAATCTCACATCCCCTCTTTCTCTCTCTAGGTTTAGGTTTAGGATATGCAGATCTCTCTCCAAATTCTTTTCTTTGCAGCGCTCTATCAAAATTGAACATGGATCAAACGGAAATTAAAGAACCGATTCTATGGAATTCAATTAACACCATTGATTCCATTTCCATGCAATGCAACTATTCAGAAATCCAAAATTATGTCTATTTCACCATCTTTTCAGATTCAGAATCACGCTTAGTTCTCTCTATTCATTCCCTTCACTGCAACAACTATTGAATCTGAATATTCACAATCACCACACCAAATCACTATGCACTTATACACCTGCTGATTTTGATTCTTCAGACCCAACAACATCTCTTCCTATCGATGCAGACTCTACTAATCGCAAACCCATTAGTTTATGGCTTGGGATGCACCATTCCCCTGCCACACACCCTCTCTGGGAAGCCAGATCCACCATATTCGAATTTAATTTAACTTTTATCATGGATCTAAATTGAAATGAAAAAAAAAAGGATCAAAATGAAAAGGAACCGATTCAAAGATCAAGTTTTATCATTAAGTGTTATTATTAATTGTTTGCACCTGTTAATGGTTTGCACCTGTCGAAAAAAATAAAGAATGGAAAGAATGAGTTCACATGTCTGATTATTTACTTTTGTGAAATATTTTTGCTGGAACTGAACATCAAAGTGCTATAACGATGAAGAGAGGTAATTTCCAAACCTAGAAAGAGAGGTTGCAGATCCCAAATGGAGAGAGAGAATGTGAGAGTAAAAATTAGAATTATAAGGAATAACTATGAACCGTTAGATTTAATTCAAATCTAACGGTGATGAGATTGGTGGTAAGGGTGGTAAACTTACCTGGTGGTAAGTATAACCGTCCCCTTAGCTCATAAATAAAATTTTTAGTAGACTAATAGGTTACATAGACTGAATATTTTTTTACTAGACTTAGGTGAGGAAAGTCAAAGCCGAGCCCATTTACGCCCCCTAATTATAATTTTCTTTTAAATACTTCTAATGCCGACAAATTGATGGGGGTTAAAAGAGGCAAACGAATTGGACTAGGAAAATTAATACAACCAAAGTCGTCGTCTCTTTTTCTTGTAAATTTACAGTTCATACCATTTTATCTATTCAATTATCTTATTTAATTAATTGGATTTTTACGGCCTCCATTGCTAATTGCTGTGACCATAAAATCTCTTGTAGGCTGCTGGCACGCGCGCATAGCAGCAGCGCTCACATCAGAAGCTTAGGGTTTTCGGCATGAGTCACCGAGGAATGGACCGCGACGACGAGGAGGACGAGGAGTACGAGGAGGATGAGCAGGTTGCCGATTTCGACGAGGAGGAAGCGGAGGAGGAGGAAGAAGAGGAGAGAGGAGGCGGCAGGAAGCGTAGGAGATCTAGCTTCATCGACGACGACGCCGAGGAGGTCGACGAGGATGAGGACGAGGAGGACGATGACGAAGATTTCGACGGTCGAGGAAGTGGTCGGAAGCGCCAGCAGTACAGGAAGATGGATGCTAAACATTTTCTCGACATGGAGGCCATGGTCGATTCCGACGATGAAGAGGAAGAGGAAGAAGGGGAGGATGGTGCGTTTTTCCTTTCCCCCTCTTTTTTTTGTTTTTCTCTAATTAGAGGAAAATCAATCTGATTAGATATGAAAGGGAGAGAAATTAGGGTTGGAACTGGGAATTTAGGGTTTCTCATTCTCAAGTGTCTGTTTTCTTCATCATTTAGGTTCATTTGTGTTTGGAAATCATCTCGTAGTGTTTGTTATATGAGATGATCCTTTTTTGGTAGGAGATTTGTAATTTGGGGCATACTGTTTTGTGTTATCAGGGGATTGAAATTCACCATTGCTTTTAAGTCTTGAAAGTTAGAAATGCTATTTAATCCTGAACTCGCACTGTTTCTTGCTTTTTAATGTAGATGCATTGTCATGTATGTTATTATTGGTGTTTGTATGCAATTATGCAAAATCGGTTGTCGTTCTCAGTTTTTTTTTTTTTTTAAAAAGCCAGGTTCTTATACATTTTCATATTACTTTTTCAGATGATTCTGCTTGGTTATGGGGGCTTGTTGTAGTTGAGTTTTTATTGATTTGGAGTTTGAAGTGCTACTCTTTGTGAAAATAAAAAGGTTGTCAAAACAGAAAAAAAAATTATGTTGTAGTCAGTAAATCAATTATGTGAATATAGCTCAAAATCTTTTTCATAGTTTCTATAATTGTAATTGGTAAGTTAAACTCTTTCTTCCCCTCACCTTCTATAGATTTCAGTTGTTTTATGTCATGAACCTAAACTATGATATATTCAGAGTATCTAAAAACACTAGTTGTTTACAAAGACAGTGTTTATAACCATCCGGAGTTTAATAATAAACAGTAAAACAAGTGTCTCCTTTGCAT
This sequence comes from Gastrolobium villosum, assembly GCA_032173675.1. Classification (NCBI taxonomy): domain Eukaryota; kingdom Viridiplantae; phylum Streptophyta; class Magnoliopsida; order Fabales; family Fabaceae; genus Gastrolobium; species Gastrolobium villosum. The sequence goes on from JAVKPL010004474.1 coordinate 30,503, forward strand.
TCCCTATTTTTTGTTTGAAGATGTCTGAAATTGGTATCTAGTGACTCGAATTGTAGAGTTTTCGTGAATACATCAATTCAGAATACATCGTTTGCTGCAAATCCTCTTTGTCTCTGCCTTTTAACAAGTTTGTTATGCATGTACATTGTGTTATGATGCTGTATTTTTTTTACTTTTGTGTGAGACTCAATGCTGGGGAAGGATTGAATTTTCTGTTTTTCTACTGTTTTGCACATGATTGATCAGTTGTTAGAAAATTGTTATGTCTCAGGCTGTCAGGTACTTTGTTTAAAATATGTCAATTATCTATGTGGATAAGTTAACAACTGTCTGAAACATGCAGACTTCATTGTTGAGGGTGGAGCTGATCTGCCTGATGAAGATGATGGTAGAAGAATGCGTGGTAGAAGTATGCTGCCACATCACCAAGAAGATCATGAAGATCTTGAAGCTATGGCAAGAAGCATACAGGAACGATATGGAAGGCGTGTGTCAGATTATGATGAAGAAACCACAGATGTAGAACAACAAGCTCTTTTGCCATCTGTGAGAGATCCAAAGCTGTGGATGGTCAAATGTGCGGTATGATCCTATCAATTTTGTTATAATTTCCTGATTCTGGCAAGGATATAGAAGCATGTCATAACCTTTGGTTTATGTTTCATTAGATTGGTCGAGAACGAGAAACAGCTGTTTGCCTCATGCAAAAGTATATAGATAAGGGGTCTGAATTACAAATCAGGTCAGCTGTTGCTCTTGATCATCTCAAAAACTATATATATGTGGAAGCAGATAAAGAAGCCCATGTCAGAGAGGTATTGCATTGTAAAATGTCTGTTGTTCATCACACATATCTTTATGGATAAAATTGTGAAGCTTTTTTATTTTGCATATGTTTCAGGCTTGCAAAGGTCTACGCAACATTTTTGGACAAAAAATAACACTTGTTCCAATCAGAGAAATGACTGATGTTCTGTCTGTTGAAAGCAAAGCGATTGATCTTGCTAGAGATACTTGGGTGAGAATGAAGATTGGGACTTATAAAGGGGACCTTGCCAAAGTATGCATCACAATCTAGAAAACTCATGATACCATTCCATTTGCTTTCTTTATTCACCATCAAACATCTCTTCTATAGGTAGTGGATGTCGATAATGTGCGGCAGAGGGTTACTGTGAAACTAATTCCGAGGATAGACCTACAGGGCCTTGCAAACAAATTGGTATGTAATGTTTCAGTGTCTTGTTCATTCATGCTTTATATTTGTCCAGCGTTAGCTTTCTTGAAAGTTAAAATAGCTCGAGTCCCTAATTTTGTGCAAAACACATGTATCATGCAGGAAGGTAGAGAAGTTGCGAAAAAGAAGGCATTTGTTCCTCCTCCCCGTTTTTTGAATGTCGATGAAGCTAGGTAGTTATGATTCTCTCCTTTCTATTAATGAATGTCTTCTATTTTTTGGAAACTTTCCAGTTCCTGGTCTGATAGAATTTATGCTTTCTATTCAGAGAACTGCATATTCGTGTGGAGCATAGACGTGATGCCTATGGGGAACGATTTGATGCCATCGGAGGCATGATGTTCAAAGATGGATTCTTATATAAAACTGTATCAATAAAATCCATTAGTGCTCAGAACATCAAACCTAGTTTTGATGAGCTTGAAAAATTTCGTAAACCGGGTGAGAGTGGAGATAGTGATGTTGCAAGTCTGTCAACTTTGTTTGCGAACAGAAAGAAAGGGCATTTTATGAAAGGAGATGCTGTAATTGTTGTCAAGGGCGATTTAAAGAACCTGAAGGGGTGGGTGGAGAAAGTTGATGAAGATAATGTTCATATAAGACCAGAGATTAAGGGTCTCCCGGTAAGTATGATTTGATTGATAATAGACTGGTTTCCTTCCCTGGAAAAATCTTCCAGTTTCGCATGTTGATGATTAGTAATAAATTGTTTTAATGATCTAATTATCTTTTCTTTTTTTTTCCTCATTTTCTAGAAAACTCTAGCTGTAAATGAAAAGGAACTTTGTAAGTATTTTGAGCCTGGAAATCATGTTAAGGTTGTTTCTGGTGCACAAGAGGGTGCTACTGGTATGGTTGTGAAAGTGGAGCAGCATGTTCTGATCTTAATATCTGATACAACAAAAGAACATGTGAGTTAATTTTCCCTTTATTTACTTGGTGAAAGACCTGTGAATTTCTACTTATTTTTAGTGCAGAAATGACATAAAAATATTCTTTATTCAGATCCGTGTGTTTGCCGATGATGTAGTTGAAAGTTCCGAAGTGACCACTGGAGTCACAAGGATTGGGGATTATGAACTTCGTGATCTTGTATTGCTAGAGTAAGCCTTATGTTGTTTTTGAGATTAGGCATAGCACCTTGCCGTATGCTGTAGTTCAAACTTATCTCACTTCAATGTAACATGGTGCAGTAATTTGAGCTTTGGTGTGATAATACGTGTAGAAAGTGAGGCATTTCAGGTTAGTATCTTAATGAATCAAAATTCTAAGACCTTTTAATTAAAATTTTGAGACCTTTGTTATTATATTTACATCTGTTGCCTTTTTCTAGGTTCTTAAGGGGGTTCCTGACAGACCCGAGGTTGTGCTTGTTAAATTAAGAGAGATCAAGTGTAAGATAGAGAAGAAAATAAGTGTGCAGGATAGGTTTAAGAATACAATATCATCAAAGGATGTTGTGCGGATTGTTGAGGGTTCCTGCAAAGTAAGATTCTGACTTTTGGCTAGATTTATTTCTTTGAAGTTAATATTGTTCTGATTTTGGCTTTCTTATTTTTGGTAGGGCAAACAAGGTCCTGTGGAGCACATATATAGAGGAATCTTGTTCATCTTTGATCGTCATCATCTTGAACATGCAGGCTTTATATGTGCTAAGGCCCAATCATGTGTTGTTGTAGGAGGTTCACGCTCCAATGGTGACAGAAATGTAACAATTTTTCCTATTTTAATTCTGTTTTATTTATTACTTTATCCTTGTGATAGTTTTGTGCTTACATATATTTCTTTTCTTCTCTAGGGTGACGCCTACTCAAGATTCCCCAGCCTTAGAACTCCACCTCGTATTCCACAGTCTCCAAGGAGGTTTCCTCGAGGAGGGCCTCCAATTGACTGTATGCTTAAACCTTTTCTAATATTATATGCTGGAACATTGAATCAGTCAATCATTTTAATTTACCACCTTATTTTCTTTTAAGAAAGCTGTCTGATGTAATTTATTTGGATGTGGTATAGCTGGAGGAAGGCATAGGGGTGGTAGAGGTCACGATGGTTTGGCAGGTGCAACTGTTAAAGTACGTCAGGGTCCCTATAAAGGTTATCGTGGGCGTGTCATAGAAGTTAAAGGCACATTAGTTCGGGTTGAATTGGAGTCCCAAATGAAGGTTGTGACGGGTAAGTCTTCTAATTTTGGCAAGCCTGAACTGCATGTATTGTTGTATTTGTCTGGTCCCTGACTTGGGTGTTTGCAGTTGACCGCAACCATATATCTGACAATATAGCTGCAACCCCATCTCGGTAAGTTATATATACGTATAATTTGTGATCCTTGTTTGCATCGCAAGGTATTCAACCATCTGATTCTCATGTTTTCTGCTAGTGATACATCTCGATATGGGATGGGAAGTGAAACCCCAATGCATCCTTCTCGAACTCCCTTACATCCATATATGACTCCTATGAGAGATCCTGGAGGTTTGTTTGATTTTATTTTTATAGGGTTTTGTTTGACTTATTTTTATAGGGTTTTGTTTGACTTATTTTTATAGGGCTGTCACTTGAGTCTTATTTGACTGATAGGCATAATTGCTAATATTTGTCAAATGTACTGCTATTTGTAGCAACGCCTATTCATGATGGGATGAGGACACCTATGCGTGACAGAGCATGGAATCCTTATACGCCAATGAGTCCTCCTAGGTTTGTCATAACACCCCCTCTGAGCTAATATATACTGCTCTCTGATTTGGTTTAATTTTCTTAATTTTCTGTTTTAATAGTTGGACTTCTTCCTTCTGATCTGTATGCCTTGCCTTTTATTAGATTTCTTCTTTTATCCAACAGAAAAGTGAAAAGATAGGATAAGATCTAGTTGATCAACTTTTTAATAGGTATCGATGTCCTAAGAAAAGCTACTAGAGAAAAATGGTTATAAGGAACTCGGTAGTAAAAGTCATTTTTACCAGTTTACATTCTGCAGCACTATCAAGTTAGTACCAGGGTGTATGTGATATGTGTTTTATGAATTCTGACGGTGAAAATAAAATCAGGGATAACTGGGAAGATGGAAATCCGGGCTCTTGGGGAGCCAGTCCACAGTACCAGGTCAGGAGTTTTAGCTAACTTGAGATAGTCTGCTGCAACTGCAATTTATCTGAGGAGGAACCATACTGATCTTTCATGGTCTTTTTCTGTCTTTTTAATCTTTTCAGCCAGGAAGCCCTCCTTCGCGGCCATATGAAGCTCCAACTCCGGGTGCAGGTTGGGCTAGCACTCCTGGTGGCAATTATAGTGAGGCTGGGACACCACGGGACATTTCTGCCTATGGTAGCACCACCTCTTACTTGCCCCTTGAAATCAATAGTATATCTGCCATTTTTATTTTTATGCTAATATTCATTCTATTTTGGGGATGGGGGTTATATTGCAGCCAATGCTCCAAGCCCATATTTACCATCAACACCTGGTGGACAGCCTATGACACCAAATTCAGCATCTTATCTTCCTGGCACCCCTGGTGGACAGCCTATGACTCCAGGAACTGGTGGTCTGGACATGATGTCCCCAGTTTTAGGTATGCTTTTGTATTTTGTTAATCTGACAGACAGTGTTAGTATGTCCAATTTCTTGTTTTTGCAGCATGTCTTTATGGTTACATTTATATCATCACATTGCAAATAACAAAGTTATCAAATGCGGATTGCGGCATGTCGTGGCCAATACCGAAAAATCCTATGGTGCTATAGTGGGTAGCGGTTGCGGAAATAGCGAAATAGATATATGATAGAAATAATGACAAAAAGAAATATTTTTTAAAGGTAGAGATAGCAGAAGTGACAGAGACTAAAAAACCCTTAAATATTTTCTGTTAACGTATTTAAGTTTAGGACAAAATTGAAATTTTGCCTTATGACAGCAATATGGCCGAAATGCGATAGCAATGACCGCTATTGCAATCCGGTGCGGTGCGATGCTATTGCGGCGCTATTAACTAATATGTGATGTACCTAATTCTCTTCATCTAATGATAGCAATTAACTTATGACAAGCATGGTATCTGAAATGGATGAGGGCTAGTGGTAGGCTTACTAGAGGTGTATCTCGTTGATTGATGTTGTTGATATTCTATACCTATTATGGTGCATTTAACACAAAGATGATTAGTACTCCGCACATAGTATTTGGTTTGCCACTTGAATATTTCTGTCTCATTTGAGTACAGGCAACCAGTCAAACATGGTCAATAATGTAGTGGTTATTATAGTCCGAACACCATATCTCTTGTTCCTATTAATATTTACAAATCTATTAGGATGGTTTTACTTCATAAATTTAGTAAGATGGTTTTACTTCATTAATTTGCAAATCTGAGGATAGTTATAGTTCAAACACCGTATTTCTTGTCTCATATGCAACTATGATGTTGCAAAAGCCCCCCAAAAGACATCCTCATAAGCACAATTGTTTACCTCCATTTCTGCCGTTGATCTTAAAGTAGTCTAATATTATGTGCTGTTAAGTTGAGCATACGACATTGTTTACCAAGCATTTCCTGCATCTATTACTTGGATTACTTATTTGATTGGATCATCAGCAAAGATTTAACATGGCATTGTGTTTTTTAGTAAGTTTGCTAATTTGGTGTTTTTTTGTTGTAGGTGGGGACCACGAAGGGCCATGGTTTATTCCAGACATATTAGTTAATGTACACAGGCCAGGAGAGGAATCTGTTGGAGTTATAAGAGAGGCTCTTCCGGTATGTTGACCTGGAAGCTTTCTTACATTTATGCATGTTTGGTGCTTCAGATTTGTATGCTGGCGATCTTCAAGTCGGGACAAATTATACCATACTTTTTAATTGGGAATTGTTGGCTGGTTCTTTTTCTTTTTGATCCTTTGTCCTTTTTTTTTGGGTGTGGGGAACTGTAGTTATATGCTCTATTTACATTGATTCTGCATGTAGCTGTCTTTTCTCATAACTAGCCCTTGATATTATTGACATTGGCATTTTTGTTTCTCCAGGATGGCTCTTACAAGGTAGCACTTGGTTCCAGTGGGAATGGGGAGACGATAACAGCACTTCCTACTGAAATGGAGGCCGTGGTACCAAGAAAATCCGATAAAATAAAGATTATGGGTGGGGCATTGCGTGGTGCCACGGGTAAATTGATTGGTGTCGATGGCACTGATGGTATTGTAAAGGTAGATGACACATTGGATGTGAAGATCTTAGACTTGGTTATTTTGGCAAAATTAGCTCAACCATGATAAGCTTCTTGTAGGGAAATTACTTATGCATAATTTTTCTCTCTCCGGTTGCGAGCTCGCTTCCCTCTTTATCGGTCTTTGATATACGTCTCCTGCACCTTTCTCCGCCCAACTTGTTAATTGTAGTTGAATGGGTAAGTTCCAACCATAGATGAATTTTTGCATACACATCCGAAAGAGAGAAAGGAATAAAGAGGGTGGATGTAATTCAAGGACGTAACATAGAAGTAGGCTGATCCAGAAAAGCATCCTTTTGCCTTTAGTGCTGGCTACAGCATAGAGCATACGAAGTACCACTTCAGTAATTGCTTCCCTTAGAATAAGGTGACGGAAAGAACAGGGATAAAAAAACTCTAGGTATCAGTATCGAGTATCGATGTACCAATGGTCTTTGAAAATTAAGTTGGAAACTTTGAGAAAGTAATGTAGCGCAAGCCAGGGACTCGCGAGGTCTTTTCATTTAAGTATGTTAGTTTAAAATTGATAAAAAGATTATGAATTATATTTTGATGTTTTTATAATTTCTTTTAAAACAGTTTTGTGTGTTACTTATAACTTCAGATTTATAATTTGTGTATTTGAAGATCTTAATGTTTTACATTAAGGTAAAATATTTCCGCAAAATGTTTTGAAATTTGTTTAATAAATATTGACTTATTTACTCGTAAGTGCGCCCTCTTGTGTGTGTGTGTGTGTCAAATTTGTACTTTGAAATGTCCTCTCTATAATTGCCTTTTATAATGAGGATTTGGATGGGGCAGTTAGAGAAAGGAAGAATTAGCAAGTATACAATTATGAGGATGGATATTCCTACTACTAAATTCTTCTATTACTAATTTATTACCTATCTAATCACCATTGAATCAAAGAGAGAGAATGCTAAAAAGTCTTTGAAAAAAAGAGAAAATATTGATTCAGTGGTGATTAGATAGATAGTAAGTTGGTAGTAGAAGAATTTGCTATTAAGAATATCCATCCTCTACAATCATTATGCTAAGGAATGAGTTCATCATATTCATACTCAGTATCTAAGAATGTATTGTTATGCTGAACACTAGGAATCACTTGACAAGCAGCTTTCTCAATCTACTATGTTAGGTTTCTCACTAGAAAGTGCTTTGATTCCACAAAATATAATATGAGTTTTATATTTCTCATTCAATATGAGAATTGAATTCTCATGTTATAGAGACAAAAAGTACGTGGGGCCCGTATGTTAGAAAAAAGTATGTGTAGGACCCATGTTGGCACGGAAATTGAAGGGTGTGTAGAGAAATTCAAATTCTCATGTTAAATGAGAATTATAAAACTCATGTAATATTCCATCAACAGCCGATGTATTATCTTATTCATGATATTAAGCACAACAAGACTAATTAATAATTAATCATAATATTCCTTTAGATAGTTGTTCAACTAACATAAAGTTAGACTAGCTCATTCATGTCTAATACTAATTGTAACACTCCGCATACTATCTCTTTCTTGACAAAACCTAAGTGTTTTCAAGTCTTATGCAAAAGTGGGTATTTCCAAGCTTTGGCAACAATGGTGCTCGGCCAAAAGGAAAGAAAGAACACGATGAAGATCATGGAAAAAGAGAAAGGCCAAGTGTTTAAGTCACTTAAACAAAGTTTGACTTTGGTCAAACTCTTCAACATGATTAACTACTCAAATACACTTCTTGTTAAATCATTTCAATCAGGGTGTTCATCAACCGATTCAAACCGATTCAAATCGCGGTGGCCGAACCGAAAACCGAATAAACTGAAAATTGAAAATCGAAAAAAAACCCGCAAATTTTAATTAGATTGAATCGGTTTTCGGATTGGTAGATGAAAACCGACCCAATCCAAACCGTTCCAATATATTAATTTCCCTTACCTATTTGGGGCTTTCCCTACTTGGGTCTTTCCCCAGTCATAGCCCAAAAATTTCTAAATCCAAGACCTATTGACCCATCAACTAAATTCAAGAAAAAATCTAGTCACATCTCATCAACAAAATTTTATCTATGTAGAGTTTCACATCTCATTGGTATTTTTATTTAAAATAAATAAATAACAAAGTCAATATATACAAAAAATGTTATTTGCACAATAATTATGAAACAAATTTTAGGATTTTCAAATAACTGAAAAACGATCCAATCGAAACCGAAAAAAATTGGATTGGATCGGATCCGATTTGAAAAAAAAAATCAAATCAAATGGATTATTACATGATCAAACCGAAGGAATTAGATTGGATGATTTTTTCTTCCAAAACCGATCCAATCCAGACCGCGAACACCCCTACTTTCAATCCAGTAACTTAAAACCTCCGGCATGTAAGGTAATTTTTAAGTTTAAAAAATCATACTTCACTACATCATTCTTAAGTTTAAGGTAATTTTTACGTAATTATATTTTTACCCAAAGCTTTCACTATTTATACTTTTGTCCCAAAAAGTGAGTTAATTTGCATAATTGGATTCTTCATCTAATTATCTTATTTTAATCCCTAATTAACTCCCAATTACTCAATTTAATCTTCTTGTTAGAGAGATACAAAAGATAAAAAATAATTAAATAAGTCTCACCTAATGTCTTAAGACTTTGGGTTGAAATGATTTTTATCATAGTATCGAAGCTTGAGTGTCATGAGTTCGATCCTCATTGCTCTATCAGATAGACTTAAGAAAAGCACAAGGTAAATCAAAAAATGGGCCTGTGCAACACAAGGTAGACAAAAAAATGGGCCAATGTCACATTCATGCTTCAAGCCCAAAAGGCTCTTATATGAGAGAGTGTGTTAGAGAGATGCAAAAGATACAAAATAATTTAATCTCATATAATGTCTTAAGATTTTGGGTTGAAAAGACGTTATCTGTGTTAAAAGATACAAAATAATTAATATATCCTCACCTAATAACTTAAAGTTTTAGGTTGAAGTGATGCTTATCATGGTATCAGAGCTAGAGTGATCAGGAGATCATGAGTTCGATCCTCACCAGCCCCACTTTGAGGTGGAATTAAGAAAAACACAAGATAAACCAAAAAATGGGTTTGTGTTGCACATGGTAGACCAAAAAATAGGTTGTCATATTCACGTTTCAAGCTCAAAAAGGTCTTGTGTGAAGAGATGTGTTAGATAGATACAAAGAATACAAAATATTAAGGTGTTGGGTTGAAATAGTTCTTATCACTTTTAAGTTATTACAATGGCGGGATGGTGGCAATGTTGGCGACCATAGTAATGATAATATAATTGGTTGAGGGTAGGGTTAATATAAATTTAGTTTTAAAAGAATATATGTAAATTTTAATTTCATTTTTTTAATAAGTTGAAAATTTTATTTTATTTTTTTAAAAAGAGAGTAGGATTTTGAATTTTTCTTGTGACTTCGATTTTTTAAAAGCTAACACCCAAAAACATTTTTATAGCGAATTTTTTTTTTTTTTTTTTTTAAAAGCTCTTGAAAAAAAATAAGAACTCATCCAAACTTTCGCACAATATTAATTTGGAAATGCATTTCATCAATGCATTCGGAGACGTGATCTTCACCGTTCACTTAACCATGAAATTCTTTTCTAATTAAAGTGAAGATGTTATGGTCAAAATAGAATATGCTGAAGCACGCAGCACGTGGAGAACGTAAATGACATAAGGGAAAAATTATTTTCTATATTATATGTGATAACTTTTTCTTCTACACACAATTCGATAATTGTGTAATTTTTTTTCCAGATGGTGGAGCCCACAAATTTGTATCTATGACATGAGATAACTTATCTTATTTAACATGATATTAATAAAACCCAGAAAGTATAAGAAGGATCAAGAACTTCCTATTTATAGTGTTATTTTTAGTTTTTTCCAACAAAAATTCAGTCAAAACATATTTTTATAAAAACTCTTATTTAAAAATAATAATTTATTTATAATAATAAAAAAACTAAAAATTAAAAGCTCTGGAGCTTTTTTTTAAGATATACGCCAGCTTTTTTAACTTTTCATATTTATTTTACAATTTTACCTTTATTTTAAACTTATATTTATAAATTTTATCATTTACTCTAATAATTTATCCATATAATAAATTATTTTATCTTTTCTCTTTCAAGATTATTAGAATAACTTTATATAATTACCAAAGTGCTTTTAACTTATTTTTTAAGTTTTTTTTTTCTAACTTCAACTTAAAAAAAAAGTGTCAAGCTCAGTTAAGCAACAATCCAACCATCAAACATCTCAATCCTGAGAATATATTAAAGAACAAGATCTTCAAACTTAAAAAGAAAAAATGAATTTTTTAGACATTAATCTTTTATAAGGATTTTTTTTTTAAAAATGAAATAATTTTGCATTCGGTTTAGATACATAAAAATAATTTTTATTTAAATTATGTTTGTTAAAATTTAAAAACAAAATTGTATAAAATTATTAAAAAGGACCTATGATATTATGAAAGCAAACCATAAAAATAAGATTTGGGATTGAGGCAGCAATATCAATAATAATAATAATAATAATAATAATAATAATAATAATAATAATAATAATGGTAAGTTATTCTTACACCTACATAAGAATGAAAAGTCTTACAACGATTCTCGACCATTGATTCACATGCATCTAATGGCTAACATAATTAAAAAATTAGAACCGTTTGATACAAGTGAAATTAACGGCCAAGATTAAGATTGAAACTTATATCAGTGTAAAATGATGCTGACCCCACAAATGGAGTAGGCTATTCTTGCACATATGTAGGAATAAGAAGTCTTGCACTTATTCTTGAGCATTGATCCACTTACATCCATTGTTAACATATTTAAAAAAATCAGATTGATTAGATATAAGTGAAATCATCGACTAAGATTGATATTGTAACTTGCACTAGCGTAAAATAATATTAACCCTAATTATAGGGCGTATTTTTCTTATACTTATCTAAGAATGAGAAATCTTATATGTTTTCTTGACCATTAATCCAGTTGCATTCAATGGCTAAATAATATGTATACCTGGTGTATTAACTTATTATGATATTAAGTCCATAAAAAATAATTAAGAAAATATTAATGAAGTTGCTTTATTTGATCACTTATACTTATGACTTAATTAATTAATCTTGTTTAGAAATGTTAGTTAACCTTTTCTTTTCAAATATATGATATTTAATTCTACTTAATGCATTCACACTAAGTAGTTTATACAAAATACATTCATTTGACTATCGAAAAGCTTTGCAATCTTTTACCAAAAAAAAAAAAAAGCTTTGCAATAATATCCATCCATGGATACATCAAAATTTGTCTTCAAGCCATCACAAGTACATCACATGCATTCTCTTATACAAGTTCTAAGAAATTACATCAAATCTCTTATATACTTGTTACTCAATCACTTAGTTTACAAACTAGAAAATATAAACTTGAATTTTTTCATACATACTATATTTGCAAGCTTTAACTCAAATACACATTCTACCAAAATAATTATATCAGTTCTATACTTCAGACACATCATATGCCTCTAAATACTCCAAGAAGCTAACATGTTTTAAACTACAAACAATCCAACTCATTACATCATAGTAGTTAACAAAAGAAACCAAAATTAGAGAACATATGATAACGAAACCAAAATCATCACAGATAATATGCAGTCCCTTGTTCACTTCTTCACATCTATAATTAAGCCTTTCCTTTATCTTCTCAGATTTTAACCACTAGGAATTATTCAACGAAATTGGTTTCAAGGGAAGTCCACACATATTTTGAGAGAAGTCTCTATGGGCTCCTCCTCCCAAGTTTTAACCACAAAATCCATTCTACTGGCCAGGAAACAGTCTCAGTCATGAATCCACACAAGCATATTTTCATATCATGTATCATTTCTTTCAATACAACAACACACACCAATTCATACAAATATTTACTCTAATGTAAGGGTGGCAAAACGAGTCGACCCGCCCTCAACCCGCCAAAAACGGGGCGGGGCGTGTTGACCCGCATTTGGATTGTGGGTTGAAAAGTTGAACCCACCCCGTTTTAAAGTGGGTTGGCGGGTTGAACCGCATCTCACCAAAAAAATAATTGGGTTGGTGGGTTGACCCGCCAAGATATTAATTCGAAAAAGTATTCATAAATAATTTGTTAGAATATGCATGTATATAATTACATCAAATTGCTCGACTTCTTCTCGTGTATATAATTACTAAAATCAATCATCATCAATGTTATAGGATATTTCTAGAATTGATAAGACCTTTATTGAAAAGACATTCTTGGGCGGGGGTAATTTGTTCAGCATTTTTAAAAGCACAAGTATTAAGATTACTGATCACATTTTTAAGGACAATACAATCTCCCTCTTTCAATTCACAGGCACCATAACGACAATGAAAAAGAAGCAACTCTGACAAATTGTGCATTGTATCAACCGGCATTTGGACATTTAATTTTTGATTTGGATCTTTCCCAGCTGATTTTTCAAGTGTAGTAGGTGCATCTACTACTGAAGAAGGTAAAGACAGGGTATGTTCCGCTGTATAAGATGTACCAAATTCCAAGCATTTATTCACATAAATCAATCAAGTACTAGGTCTGCTCTCTAAAATGAGTCAATCAATTCAAAAGATAGGCTAATGGCACAAGCAACAAAGTTTAACATTATTAAGAAAGGTTTAGCTCAAGTGAAAACATAAATTTCTTAGGTAAAAACTACACAACACAAGCAACTTGATCCGCTCCAACTAAAACAAGGGGCTACAACAGTAAGTTTATAGAAAGAAAAATGCAGCAGTGTTTTGCAAGTTTATCACTGAAACAAGCATACAAAAGATTAATAGTCTACTTTATAAAACAACACCCACACTACACAATCATATTTAAATCCAACAACAACCAAACACAAGAACTAATTTCTATCCAAAATCCAAATATAATAATAAAATAACACTCACATAGTCATATTTAAAACCATCAACACAGATAAATGAAAACCACCAATCGCAAATCACAATTCTCTTCCATATCAAATATTAAACAGCATTAGATGCTCCTTTAGAACAAGCCCCTCCTCTTGAAATCTTATTGTCATCATTGTTGTCGTCATCGTCGTCGTCGTCATCATCGTCACTTTCATCTACATAAAAAATTGATAAAGTGGAATTGTCAAATTGACAAACAATCATGAATTAAAATGAAATTATAATTTTATTTAAATTAAATAAATTACCATCACTGACAAAACCGGACATCCAATTGCTGGTACAAATCAAAGCTGAGACATTCTTTGATACCATCCTATTTCTATATTTGTTAAAGACGTGTGCCCCAATGCTAAATGCAGATTCAGACGCTACAGTTGTGATTGGAATGCTTAACAAGTCACGCGCCATTACTGAGAGATCCGGGTAGCGAGCCCTGTTATCCTTCCACCGTTGCAATGTATCTAAACTTTCCCAATGTGCAAAAACCAATGCAGTCTCATCCAAATAAGCATCAAGTTCAGACCTTCCAGCATTAATTGCAAGGTCATGGTTGTGCATTTTCAATTCCTATCAATCATATTTGACAAGTGAAAACACATGAAAATTAAAATATGCTAAAGTTTTAAAAAATACACTAATTAAATTATCATGTTAAAATATATATAAACTTACATCAATGAATTCATCAGACCACCCCTTCTTATCCTTTGACCCTTGACTTGAAGATCTTGAGCTGACATCACCTTGAACATTGACATTGGAAGAAGAAGTTCTTGCATAATTGTCAAAGAGCTCGTACAAATTTATGCTTATCTTTTCTACTTTTTCATTAGATGTACTAGCATCAATCTTTGAATAACAATAAGATAATGTAGAAAACTTCACGCGAGGGTCAAGAACTGCTCCTAGTGCAAGCACAACACTATACTCATTTCAATATTTCTCAAACTTCACCATCATCCTTTCAGCCATGCTCTTTACAACTTCATCTTTATCATTTCTCATACGAATTAGAACACGCTGAATTTTCCAAACTTGCAGAAAATACAAGTTGGAAGTAGGATAAGAAGTGCCAGAAATCAAATTGGTTATCTCAAAAAATGGCTGCAAGAACCGACAAAGATTCTCTCCTTTTTTCCAATCATCTGCTGAAGGAAAATCTTTAAAATTTCTATCATTCAACTGGAGAATTGCAAACACACGTTGATATTTGACAGCACCGTCAAGCATCAAATAAGTGAAATTCCATCTGGTAGGGCAATCTACACACATCCCAGTTACATCGTTATCATCACCAACTTGTTCCATGCATTCTTTAAACTTTTTCATTCTACCTTCTGAACTCCTTACATATCTGACACTCTCTCTAATTCTATTCAAAGCATCACTAGAAACTTTCAATCCTTCCTGAACAATCAGATTCAATATGTGTGCAGAACAACGCACATGAAAAAAGCTCCATCACATAACAACCAATTTTGCATATTGAGTTGACTTCTCAAAAGACGTACCATAGTATCATTGGCAGATGCATTATCCAGAGTAATGCTAAAAATCTTCTTCTCTATTTCCCAGTCCTTCAGCATATCAAGTACTTGTTGTGACAACTCAAATCCAGTGTGAGGAGGAGGCACGTGACAGAAGTTGAGAATTTTGCTGTTTAGCTTCCACTTTGTATCAACATAATGAGCAGTTAAACATATGTAACCATTACCGTTAACGGCTGTCCACAAGTCCGAAGTTAAGCATATCCTATTGCGGATGGTAGCCAATGTGTTTTTAAGATTCTCTTTCTCTTTCATGTAAGAACTGAAGACTTCTTTTTTAAGAGTATTTCTAGAAATGTGAATCAAATCAGGACTAAGGTAAGAATGCCAACGCCTAAACTTCTTATACTCAGCAAACTTAAAGGGCATACCGTGTTCAATAACCGCTTCAGAAAACATTTCACGTGATACCTTTTGATCTATTTTCATATACTTTAGTTTGCCTTGCATATCTATCATGACTTGACCAACATCTTCATATTTTATTTGTTTGCACTTAGGTAAGTGACGATTTAAACTTGACGTACCATACTGCTTTCCACCCACTTTGTACTCTTGCTTACAAGCATTGCATCTTGCCCTTTCAATTCCATCTTCACTCGGTCCCATGTTTGTGAAATATTTCCAATACTCTGATGTTGTTGACTTTTTTTTTAGTCGGTTCAACCGATTGAGACCCTTCTTCAATCTCAATGTCCAAATTTTCAGAATCAACATCAATAGTATTATTAACTGATTCCATAAGATAGGCCTGAAATAGAACATTATAATAAGATATTTACTCAAAGTAAAAAAAAAACAGCACATTATAATAATATCATTATCAATGCTACATGAATTTTTTTTTTAATAATTCATGAAAATTTCAATTTGCTATCGCATTAAAAAAATAATAATAAGTACAGAAGAACCATTCAAGCAAATAAACTCCAAACCAAATCACACAAGCTCTCTTGCAGTATATATTATCCTCATTCCTCAACATATCTAGATGTCTTGTACCAGTTATCATATCATGTTCAGGAGACATCACATTATTCTTTTCCAACTTCGATGACTGAAAAGGGCTCCATTAAATCAAACTGAATGTCTTCAGCAAAAACAATATTCGATTGAATCAATAAATTTAAATAAAATAGAGAACAACCTACACTGATAACTCGTTGTTTTGGTTCTACGTTAACAGTATACAAAATCTATATACTTTATGTGCATAATAATTCAAGTTTGAATATCTAAAAATCATTCACAGAAGAAGTAACTAATTGAACTTTGGAAATTTACTGTTGTTGCATAAACAAAAGACTTAGAAAACTAGATAGGCACAAACCCAACTCACTTAAAACACAAACCTCGCGGCTAAAGTAGATAGTATTCACAACATTCAACTTCAAATTCAAAAGCAATGAAGAAGGCATCAAAGACAAGGAAAATATAAGACCCATCTATAATATTAATAAAATTGATGCTTGATAAAACTATATTGTGGTTCAGATCTATGGGTTAATAAAATGAAGATAAGTTTATGATTGAATATACCTGAAGTAATATTCCAAGTGTTAAAAACAGATCACTGCCGAGCACAGAACTCAAATGAGTTTTTCCCTTTCACCGATGTGCCACTGTCACAGTCAAGGAGAAAGGTTAGAAATTTTTTTTTTGAATAAAGTGAATGAGCAAGAGATTGCCAGAATACCAAATAAAGTGAGTGAGTGCTAACGTTGGAGCCTTGAAGTGAGTGCTGCTCGAGAGTGATAGTGAGAGGCAGAGATTGTGAGTGTGAGCCTGTGAGGTCCGATCCGAAGAAGGAGGTTAGGAGGCGCTCTTAGGGTTTCAGTTTCAGATCAGAATCAGAAAAAAAAAGGGTGAATCAGGAGCTCTTAAGTCTTAACGTTATATATTTTTAGTATTTTTAAATAAAATAAAATAATAAAAACCTGCGGGTTAACCCGCCCCGCCCCGCCCATAACCCGTGTTAACCCGCTACTTGACGGGGCGGGTTGAGATGGGTTGATGTGTGTAACCTGTCCGCCCCGTTTTGGCGGGTTGACCCGCCGGGTTCAACCTATATTCCCACCCCTACTCCAATGGAGTATGGTGGAACATCAAAGGGGACTAATCCCAAGGTCTAAGAGTTTACCTTTTATAGTTTAAATCATCAAACCTTTCCTTTAGTAGTGCACTACACCAAAATATCAGCAATTAGCAACCTAATTAAAGGAAGCAAAATCAATTAACAATCACATAGCTCACATATTTCATAAGGCAATAGCCTTAATTCTTCAAGAAAATGGACTAGGAAACTTGCCCTAATTTTTTGAATTTATCAAGAATAAACTCCTTTACATGTCCATTGAATAAAATTTATATCTCTATGGCTGCATACACAAACAAAAAGAATATAGCTTGAGACCATAATGGAACAACAGAAAAACTAAATTCCCATAACATAATATTATCGTAACTTCAACCTCCGTTTAAGATCATTTTAAATCCAAATTAGCTTTAGGTGTCTTCAGCAAAGTTATAGCTCTTTCTCTAAGCTTTCTGAAACACTATAGAATATAAATTTTCATGCTCCGTAGCTCCATATATAAGCAAAAGAATGAAACTTGCTAAAGAACACCAAAGAATGGCCTTATATATTCTTCATAAAAGTTTTATTCCAAAGTCTAACCTTTCAAAAAAACACCAAAGAATGGCCAAAAATTCGATCTTTGTAGCTCTAGATATGATCAAAACGCCAAGTCTGGTTCAGATTCTATGACAATACCAATGTAGTACTTTCACGCTCCAGTCTTAGAGCGAGTATCAGGTCCAAAAATGTCATTAAAGTTGTAGATATCATTCTAAACTTTTCATCAAGCCAAAGATTACTCAAATTCATGGAGTGAAACTCAAGATATAACTTTATTACCGAGACTATCCTGATTTATGCGACAACACCAATATAGTATCTTTAAGCTCCATTTAAGGTATCTTAACTCTAATCACGCTTGGATGCCTTCATCAAAGTTGTAGAACTGGTTATAAGCTTTCCAGATGATATAGAATGCTTAAAACTGAGGTTTCTAGCCTATGATAAGAGTAAAAATGTAAACCATGTTCTATTTTGACAAAGATGATGAGAATTGATGAAGTTATGTCTAACTTGACTAGAAATGGAAGGAAGCTCATGAAGATAACAAAGGGAAGCTTCATGAAAATGACAGAGAGGGAAAGAATCACGAGTTGAAGGAAGCTTCTTGACTATTTTTTGATTCTAAGACTTAGCCATTAAGTCTTAAGGGTCATAATCCCATGGAATCAATTCCACTCTCATTTTTTTACTAAATAGTTTTCATTTATATAATCTAATTATTCGGGTTATTGTAGGAAGCAAGATTTATCAACAATGGCAGATGTGGTGGTGGAGAAGTTGGTTGAAGTTAAGGTTGGGATTATGATGAATTTAAATTTTGAAAATAAATATTTGATTTTTAACTCGTCCTCTTTTTAAAAGTCAAAATTCTTAGCTTAACAAAAAAGAAATTTTAATTTTTTTATGACTTCTATGCCATCCCAACATCAATCAACCCCTATGTTGGTATTGTTGTTGCTGTCACCATCTCACCTTCAATTTCACCATCACCATAATTGCCACAACTGCTACCGCCTTTACCCCACCACTATTGTAGCTATTGCCACCTCTGCCATCACCTTGTCACCTCCATACTTGTTAGGGAAAAATATTTATCATTTTAAACGACATAACTTATATCCTTTCACTCTCACAAAGATGTGAGACCCACACCTTTGTTTTTTTGTCAACTCTCTCTCCTCCTTTATCTATCTTTTTGTCTCTCTTAAAATGACACAACTTTATATACTTTTAAATGATACACACTTTACCCTAGTTGTTATTATCCCAAAATATTATTTTAATAATTTGTTTTTAAGTAGTATTTTAGTAATGTTATACATAAAAATTACTTTTAATTTTAATATTCAATTTTTTAATTAAAAAATACTTTTATGTATTACATAAAAAAACTAATTGAAGTTGTTTCCAAAACAACTAAAAGCTCAACTCGGCACGAGTCTCTGTTTGGATCATCTTTTTTTTAAGTTAGAAACTACTTATAAGCTAAAGTAAAAAAAAAGAGCTTAAAAAAAGAAGATAAAAGCTGTTTAGTAATCACTTAAACGTTTTAGCTTAAAAGTTATTTAAAAGCACATATTTTAATAAAATTATCTCTCTCTATCTTTATAACTCTTGATTTTAAAACAAAGCACACAATTCAAGAAAAGTAGATATGAGCTTAAAAAAAAAAAGCTCCTCGTAGGAGCTTTTAATTTTTAGTTTTTTTCTTCATTATAAAAAAAGAGCTTTTTCCAAAACCTGTTTGACCTAACTTATGCTTATAAGCCGCTTCTAGCTTAAAAAAAATCCAAACATGCACGTTGAATACAAGATTGTTCATTATTTTGCAAATAACGCCTCAACTTAATGTTTATTGTCAATATTCATTCAACCTACTCAACTCTTTGTTGTTATTGGATTTAAATTTTGTTCCTTTTTTTACTGAAAATGTTAGAGGATCTTTTGATGAGAAATGTTATATGTAACATCCTGACCCTTTCTTAACTATTTAAAATATTTGTTTACCAAATAAAATAAAAAAAATTAAATAAAAAATAAAAAATTAATATTTTAGTCTTTAAGTAAATACAAAGACATGTATTAAGTCTAATACAAACGGTAATATTGAATAATTTCTGTAATTTTAATTTATTGTAAGTATAAATCTTACTCATATTATTTTTTTTTGGTGAAAAATTTTACTCATATTATTATTCATTCATTTGTATGTTGTTATAATATCAAAAAAGCTTAATTATAATATTTTTATAAAAGAAAAAAATAATTTTAAATCATAATAGCATATGATTAGAAAATAAAAAAATTACACTAATACTAAATTAAACTCTAAAAGTCAAATTTTATTTTTTATAAATAATTTTACATTTCGTTTGAATACATGTTTAGATATATAATCAAACATGTAACCAAGAAAAAAAAAATAAACAATTAAAAGTACACAGAATCAAATTACAAAAGAAAAGTAGTATCATGCCATTTTAAAATGTACAATTTTAAATAAGTTATTTATATTTACCCTCAAAATAATATTGTTTTGTGTTGAAAAATTAAAAAATTATAATGAAAAAAATTATTAAAATCTTGAAATAAATTATAATCATAAAACTCCATGATTTCCATCTCAAAATAACATCATTTTAAAACTGAATATAAATAATTTATCTACATTGACAGTAAAAAAAGTAAATAATTAATTTTAAAAACGTTAAATTCCAAACTAAATATTATTGTGCAAATCACTTTACGTTCACTTTAAGTTAGCATCTCTTCTCCCCATCATCTTGTCTTTAAACTCTTTTGTATAACTAAAGAAAAGAAGATAATAATTTAACATAGTAATTACAGTCAAAGTCAATACTAAGGCCGACAACTCCCCTCCCATGATTTGATTTTCTGTGGTTTCTTTTCTGTCTAAAAATTATCCATTCAAAATTATAAATCAAATACTATGATCCGTGACCGGTATAGTATAAAATGATTGACATTAAATAATCATCTATTCTTTTTGTACATAATAATCATAAAATCACACTTTCTTTGTGAAATTGTTAATTTACGCTTTAGTTGTCCAAAAAACTTTATTGGAATGAGACGCACCGAAATGCATATTCGCATATTAGCTAGGTATACTCATAATTATATGGAGGATGAATATTCTTATTATTAAATTCTTCTACTACTAACTTATTATTTAGATAATTACCAATGAATCAATGGGAGAGAATGTTAAAAAGTTTTTGAAAAAAGAAAAAATATTGATCCAATGATAATTAGATATGTAATAAGTTGGTAATAGAAGAATTTGGTAGTAAGAATATTCATCCTTTTACAGTAAAGATTTAATTAGTAAATAAATATATTAAAAGACAATTTTAATGTAAATTTAAGATATTATTAAAATTGTTAATACCTAAAATCCTTTAAGAAATTAACTTAATATCTTGTAGACTTTTAAAAAACTAATTTAAGTACGTACTCTTCAAATTTAATAAAAAGCAACTTGACAAATTGAAAAAAGAAAGGAAAGAAAACAACAGTAACCGTGGTCCTCCTTCGAGACTCTGTCGTTTTGAGGTGTTTCCGTGGAACGGTGATTATTACTACTTAGATTGAAAAAAACAAAACCACTTGTAATTACGTTACGCCTAGTTGGCCATTGGCCACAGTGCTAAAAGAAAGTTCAAAAACCGTCAACACAACAACGTGGTGGCTGCGAGCAGTGAACCAAAGGCGCCGCTTGGAAATAAAACAACAGCGGTATCGAATCCTAAGTGGTATTGTCGTACGTTTCGAGAACCTTTGAGTGGTTTTGTTTTCCTGTGTCTGCCACTATATAAGTTAAGTCCACAAGGTCACCGTTTGTTTCACAGTACATTACCAACTCGATCATCAATTCTCAGTTGTTAGTCACAATCGTCATCTATTGATTCATCTTCGTTCTCATTAACTACTAAGCTATGTCGAGCACAGTTGGCAAGGTCATCAAGTGCAGAGGTGAGCCCTGCAATGATCACCACTGATACAACCTTCACTGTCGTTTGTTTTGATCTGGCTTGGGTTTTCTCTGTTTTTGTTACCCTGATAAATTAATTGCCTGTTGTTTCTTACTGTTAACTGTAAATAGATTATTCTAGTCTTTTTTTTTTTTTAATCTCTTTAGTTAATTGGGTATTAATTTATCGGATTTACATCATGATCAATATCTAATCTTGTTATGATCACTTCAGATTTTAGAAAGAAAACCTGGGTCTTAACTTTAAACTTGTAGAATGTTTTGGTGGATTCTGTACCTGGAGATTATAATATTATTTTATTTTGTTATCATATATATTAATTGTTTATTTTTTCTTAATATAACGGATAAAAGTGATGTATAAGTTGATGTTTATCTGAAAATTATAATGACTCTTTCTTTCTTCGGATCCTTCTGATGGCCCATTTTGGGTTGTTATTTTCTATTTAAATAAATGTTATATTATTTTACAATGGTTAATGATATGCAAGCTTGTTTAACAAACTAATCATAAATTTTTAACCGGTGTAAATCTGGTTTATCAATTGGTATGCATATATAAGAACTATTTGTTATTTTTGAATATTGGATACTTTGTTGTTTTGTTTTGTTTGTACCAGTGATAATGTGCATTACTAACTATATGCTTTGATTTGTACTTTGGAAATGTACTAGCTGCGGTTGCTTGGGAGGCAGGCAAGCCGCTGGTAATGGAAGAAGTAGAGGTGGCTCCACCACAGGCTGGTGAAGTTCGTTTGAAGATCCTCTACACCTCCCTTTGCCATACTGATGTTTACTTCTGGGAGGCCAAGGTAACAAATTTTTTATCTCATCTGTAATTAGTTTAATCTTAGCTGATGTACTTTGATTTGATTACATCAAAAACATTGGAGTGGTTAGTTTCATACTCAAAATTTATTTTTCTGTAATGTCCTGTTGTTATGCATCGCAATAATTTAATATGATTTTCTTTCCCCCCCCCCATTTCAGGGCCAGACTCCATTGTTTCCTCGTATATTTGGTCATGAAGCTGGAGGGTATGTTTCATTTCTAAACATTCTCCACAGAATCACATATTATAAATCTTTGCCTTATGTTGAGATATATAGTCTCACATGGGTTGTATGTCCAACTAATGTGGAGTTTATAAGGCCTTGGGCACTCCCACCCTTTGAGCTAGCTTTTGGGGTGGTGTATCCCAAGGTTCTTTACCTCGTATCAGAGCCTCGCCGTCCCCCACTTTCTCTTGTGGAATCTCTTAGCACAGGTAGGCTGGGCCTGTTGCATCATCCACGCTTCAAGCCCAATGGACTCTCGTGTGAGGGGGCGTGTTGGGCTCTCGTGTGTGAGGGGGCGTGTTGAGATATATAGTCTCATATTGTTTGTATGTGCAACTGATGTGCAGTTTATAACGCCTTGGGCACTCTCACCCTTTGAGCTAGCTTTTGGGGTGATATATCTCAAGGTTCTTTACACCTTATATATTTTGATATATTCTTTCATTTTTCTCAAGTCTATTTGGTTTCTGCATAGACTGCTATGGGTTAAATCTTGTGTTTTTCCTAGTATGTTCATTGAATACATGTTAAGGATAATGTTGGCATGATGTTATTCAGGATTGTGGAGAGTGTAGGCGAGGGTGTGACCCATCTGAAACCAGGGGACCATGCACTCCCTGTATTCACTGGGGAGTGCGGGGAATGCTCACATTGTAAGTCAGAAGAGAGCAACATGTGTGATCTGTTAAGGATCAACACTGATAGGGGTGTCATGATCAGTGACAACCAGTCAAGATTCTCTATTAAGGGACAACCCGTATATCATTTTGTGGGTACCTCTACATTCAGTGAATACACTGTGTGCCATGCTGGATGTGTTGCAAAGGTCAACCCTGCTGCCCCACTTGACAAAATTTGTGTTCTCAGTTGCGGAATATGCACAGGTATGGAAGATCATTGCCTTAGAAATATTAGTATATAATGTTAGAAAAAGCAGTAAAACTAGCCAGGTGATTCTATTTTCTCACAATTCAATTTCATTCATGCTTGTAGGTCTTGGTGCTACTATCAATGTTGCAAAACCAAAACCTGGTTCTTCTGTTGCCATTTTTGGACTTGGTGCTGTTGGCCTTGCTGTATGTTACCCTTATGCCGTTGTGTGTGTGTGTGCAGATTTTATAGAAACTGATAAAGGCCAAATTTAACTCCTGTTCTTCTCTTTAATCCAAATTTAGGCTGCTGAAGGGGCAAGAATTTCTGGTGCATCAAGAATTATTGGGGTTGATTTAGTTTCTAGCCGATTTGAACAAGGTAAAAAAACACTCTCTTCTTCTATCAAATGTTCGAAGATTCAGCTAAACATAAATTAAATGGCTATTCACCTATTGTTGAGATATATAGTCCCACATTGGTTGGATGAACAACTAATGTGGAGTTTATAACACCTTGGTCACTCCCACCCTTTGAGCTAGCTTTTGGGGTGATGTATCCCAAGGTTCTTTACATGGTATCAGAGCCTCATAACAATCTTATCCTATACAGAATTACAGCAACAACTGAAACAATCTTCTGCTGAATTTCAAACAGAATAACAACTTAAACTATTTTGAAATACTTCTTTTCAACACTCCCCCTCAAGTTGGTGCAAAGATGTCGATCATGCCCAACTTGGGCTCTCGTGTGAGGGGGCGTGTTGAGACTATATATCTCAACACATATTGATAGTATTTCTGATTGTATTGTTGTTGGCAGCTAAGAAGTTTGGGGTCAATGAGTTTGTGAACCCAAAAGATCATGACAAACCTGTACAAGAGGTTAGTTCGTGGATAATTTAGTATTATTTATTGTATTTCTGTTTTCTTAAAGCAATGTTTTTTCAAATATAAATTTTAAATTCTGATGCTATGAATAAAAAAACCTGCTTCTTTTTTGGTACTGGAGAGATTGAGATGTGAATGTTGATGTGCAGGTAATTGCTGAAATGACCAATGGAGGTGTGGATCGTGCTGTTGAATGTACTGGCAGCATCCAGGCTATGATCTCAGCATTCGAATGTGTCCACGATGTACGTAAATCAGAACTCATTTGCTCTACTTGTTGCTAAGAAGTTTATATAAAGCTTGCTAAGGCTGAACTTGATTTCTTATTCTCAGGGTTGGGGTGTTGCTGTACTTGTTGGAGTGCCAAGCAAAGATGATGCATTCAAAACTCATCCTATGAATTTCTTAAATGAGAGGACTCTTAAGGGTACCTTCTATGGTAACTACAAACCCCGCACTGATCTTCCTTCTGTTGTGGAGAAATACATGGCAGGGGTAAGCTTATACGTTGAATTATGCATGCTTTTGGAAGAGTCAATATTGCACATGATGATATCTTATATGTGTTGCTAATGTTATGTTATGGTGATACTGCAGGGGCTGGAACTGGATAAATTCATCACTCATACAGTTACATTCTCGGAGATTAACAAAGCTTTTGATTACATGCTGAAAGGGGAGTCCATCAGGTGTATCATCCGCATGGAGGAGTAAAAATCTGAAACAATGATGCAATAGTCTCCATTGGGGGACACAGTTCTCTTTCTGGTTGTAAAAAGAATAAATAAATTTCATATGTAATCCTTTAGGATTATTGAATTTGTGAAGTTGAAGTTTTAATGTAGAGAATCATGGGGCCTTTACTACTGGGATTGTAAAATGTGGTTTTTGTCATTTTGTTGTGCTTGTGGTATTTTCAGTGATTTATTTCCAGAGAATATATATATATAACTATGCATTTTGGGGAATGATACTTAAAACTTCTAAAAGAACATTTACTAAACCTCTCTATATATATTAGTGTGTTTTTTAATAGTAATAAATTAAGGGAAAATAATTTCTGCGTTGGAGGCAGACAATATTGCCACTGAGAGAACAAAAAAAATTATAATTTTAAGGGTTTTGCTCTCTTTATCGATTTCTCTCTCTCTCATTTTCTTTTGGAAAAAATGTTTATCCTTTTAAATAACATAACTTATATTTTTTCACTCTCACAAAGATGTGAGACTCACATCTTTATTTTTTTTATCAATTCTCTTTCCTCCTTTATTTATCTCTCTCTTTTAAAATGACACAACTTTACATCCTTTAAAATGACACACACTTTACCCTTTTCTTTTAGTAGTAGATAAATGGGCAAAATCACCGTACTAAGGATGTTTTGTGAAAGGTTTTTCTGTTAAAAGCATGTGGATTACTTCTCTCATGTAGTATGAGAGAAGTTCTCTCATTTTAAGAGACAAATGAAGTGGGCCCCACCATTTTTTAGAAAAAAAGAAAAAGAAAGACACATTTTTCGAAGTGAGAGTGACATCAGAGATTAATCTCATGCCACATAAGAGTATGATTTCTGATAAGTGTAAAATACAATATGTTTTTAATATCAATTATAATTCAAATAATAATTAATATGATTAAAAATATAGTGTTAATTAATAAAATACTAAAGTTTAGTAAAATGCCAAAAATTAGATAAGATCCTAATCCTTTTTATTGTTTTAGGTTGTTTCAGGTTTAAAATAACAAATCACCAATTCTAAGGGATAAAGGCAGTTGCAAAGGATAAAGATCAAGAAAAATAAAGAATTAATCAATATTAATTCTTGTTCAGCGAGCTGATCCAAATATTAAAAAGCCCATTTTATTTCTTTAAAAGGACACGTTAGGGCTTGTTCTATACATTCGGAAGACGGAGGACAGCAGAGCTCATGATGGTTGCGGCTTAGGAAAGGGAAAAAGCTCAGTTCCGGACCTGAGGAGCGGAGAAACGGTCAAAGCTTCACCGTGGAGACCGAGTTTTATATTTCTTTTATGAATTTTAGTTCTTTTAATCTCTTTCTTTAGTAATCTTGAATATGTTAGGCTAGTTCCTTTTAGAAGTTAGAATGAGACAGAACCAATGGGTTCTTAGTTGATGTTTACTTATTTCTTATGAATTACATTCTTGCTTTTGAATTATGCAATCAATCTGATATTTATGATTAGTCTTATTTATGATCTGGCCAGTCTTGAATGAGCATTAGAGTAGTGCATGACAATAAGGATGTTGGTATATGATTTCGATTGATTGATTGCTGGAATTTCTATGATCTAGGGATAGACTTATGAATTCTATAACCGTTGGTTCTTGCGTTAATGCTTATTTTATGAAAAAGTACTAAGGGATTAGACTTTGGATTAGAATAAAGGATTAGATTACCAAGGGATTGGGATTTAATCAATCATAGAAAAAGCTGTTAATAATTTGACCTTGAATGTAATCGTAAGAATATGTAAATTCGTTAAGAAACCATTGGGGAAGTTGAATCCTAGCTATGTCTTTTTATTAAAAACTCAAAACCTTTTTTTCAAAATTTATTAATTCTGAATTTATTTTCTAAAATATTAAAAAACCAAAAATAAGTTTTCAAATTCTGTTTTTAATTTAATTACAATATTCTCAAAAACTCCTTTTACGATCGATCCAACTTTAGTTTAATAGATAAATTATTGTTTGGTCATCAATACTCGTGGGATTGACAACTTTTCTTATCACTTTATTACTTGTACGACCGGTGCACTTGTCGTATTTGTCAACAATTTCCCTACAAGCATATTTGATAAATAATATCGGACTGGAATTATGGGACCAATCTCGTAGAGTATTGTTACGGGACCATTGGTCCCGTGAGGGAGGAACTCTCACAACACTAACCCTGTCTGAAATATTGACGGCACTCCTATCTCAGCTCATGTATGCTAGTCTTTTAGGGACATTGCCAGAATTGGTCCCTTACTAGTCCCATCAAACACATTGATGACACTTCCATTATTTTCCTACCTTTTTTTCTATGTATGACCTTCCATGTACGTAGATAATAGAAGTGAGCACTTTATGTGCCCTTGAGGATGGTCATACATAATAGAAGTTATGTGCCCAGTATTAAGAATTCTTGGTCCCACATTCATAATTATATCCAACTACAATGCAAGTTTCAAGTTTAGCCATAAAAAATGAGGCAATTATAATAGTCTGAGTATAAAACGTATAAATTTTATGAATTAAGATTGTATATAATAGATAACAGATTTGGATAAAGAGGATAACATTGAATTATGAGTAAAAGATTACATGCAACCTATATTTATAGGTATGCTTAATACATAGCTGATAATCAAGAAAAGCTCGAACTAAAATAACAAACTAATATGGTTAAAACTAATTAACTAACTGGCAATGTGTCAGCTCATCATGCTAACTGAAAGTCGTTATTTCTATCATGATCGGTTCTGAATTTGTATTCTTCAGAAGCTGTGATATCAGTGAGTTGCATTTGATGGATTTGAGAAGATTGGGCCTGCGAGTTGGGCTGAGCATTGGACTCCTGTAATACCGCCCACAAGATGGGCGTAAGATATTGGCAAAGCCCAGGCAGCCGAAATGCAATAGTAGTCAACGAATTAGTAAACATGTCAGCTAACTGAGCGGAAGAAGGAAAAGGAAGCAAACAAATCAAACCGGAAGCAACCTTCTCGCGAGTAACATGACAATCAAGTTCTATATGTTTAGAACGTTCATGAAACGCAACATTGTGGGCTAGGTATATCACAGAACGATTATCACAGTAAACAGAAGCAGCCCTTTACCATGGAAGATGAAGATGCTGGAACAAGATCAGAACCGATCATGATAGAAATAATGGCTTTTGCTGGCTCTGGGAGAGAACTTATTTCGATGGGATGTGAGGGTAGATGCATAACATAGTGTTCCAAATACTCTAAGGTGGGTAAGGGTAGGTAATGTGCCACATAGTAGTTCATAGGGATATTTGTTGTTGAGGTTAGGAGAACAAACACGGTTAATAAGATGAGTTGCATGGGTTACTGCATAAGTCCATAGACTGATGGCTAAAGAGGATTGAAAATATAAAGAGCGAGCCACATTTAGTAGATGTTGATGTTTTCTTTCCACTACTACGTTTTGTTCAGGAATCTCTACACAACTAGTCTGGTGAATAACTCCCTTTTGGAGAAAAAATTGGGACATGCCAAATTCACTCCCATTATCACTTCTAAGAACCTTAATGCTGGTTTTAAACTGATTCTCAACATAAGCAAAGAAGTTCTGAATATGCATTCGTGTTTCAGACTTGGATTTCGTCAACACAATCCATGTAAATCGTGAAAAGTCATCAACCAATGTCAAAAAGAACTTATGCCCATGTATTGATGAAGTTACAAACGGTCCCCATATATCAGCATGTACAAGATCAAAAGCTGCAGCTGATTTATTAGGACTTGGGGAAAAGGGGAGCCGTTTCTGTTTGCCTAAGTGACAGGCATTACATGGACTTACATGACTATGATGAATAAAGGGAAATTAAGAGGACATTACATGTAATACAGCTTCAGATACATGCCCTAGTCGTCTATGCCATAGGGAAGATTTATTTGAAACAGAAGATGAACTATTTATACTAATGCTGTCATTTCTCGAAGCTGCACAAGCTTTATTTGTTGTAGCTGGTCCATTGACTATCTTGTATAGGCCACTCCTTTGCTCAACAAAACCAATCGTTTCCTGGGAGTGAATCTTCATAATATGATAATATGAGTCAGTAAAGGTGTGTGAACAATTAAGAGGCTTCAACAGTTTTGTGACTGATATCAAATTGACATTGAATTCAGGCACAAAAAGTACGTTTAACAGCGTTAGTCTTGGTGATAAATGAACTGAACCAGAAAAAGTGGAAGTAACTTATGAACCATTAGGTAGGTTTATTCTTACTGGCTCAATTTTGTGTAAAGATGTGAAGCATGAAACTAGATGAGTAATAAGGTCAGTGGCACCCGTGTCAATGATCCATTGTTCGCTCATTTTACCTGTCATATTTGTATGGGCATTAGAAACTTGAACCATATTAGCAGTATGAGTTGAAGGATCAGCTATGTTATCAGTATTTTGCAGCAATGAAAGGATATGTTGATACTGTTGCTGTAACTGAGGATGAACTTCAGATTGTTGAGTCTGATCAGCTGGAATGTTGGCTACACCATCAACATCAGTGGATACATTGTTGGCAACATGAGACTCTGAGTTCCGGTTTCTATATCCAGGAGGATATCCATGTAATTGGTAACAAGTTTCTATCGTGTGATTGGATCTGCCACAATGTGTGCAGATTCTCCCTCCAGATGATCCACGGCCAAAAGAGTTTCTGCCACGTCCTCGGTTGTATCTGCCTCCATTCGAAGGAAAAGGTCTTCTATTGCCATTACCTCCATTGTTATTATTGAACATAGCAAACACTTGTGAATTAGTTGAAGCAACAATATTAGCATCTGATCTAAATTGCCTTTCTTGGTGAACGATATAGAAAAAGCTCTGTTTATGTTGGCAATGGTTCGATAAGCATGATTTGTGAGCGCACCGAAGCATATTGCTCATTAAGTCCTTTTAGAAAATGAATCACATGATCTTTATCTCAATAATTTCTGATCCTCAACATTGCTCCACATGCGCAAGGAGGATTGCAAGTACAAGTAGGTAGGGGTTTTAGATTCTCCAACCCATCCCACATTATTTTGAGTTGAGTGAAGAACTCAGTGACTAGACGTTCACCTTGTTGCAGTTTATAAATCTTCTCTTGGAGATCTGAGATTCAAAAAATGTCAGATTGTGAGAATCTTTAACGCAGATCTATCCATGCATCATGAGCACATTCAATCCAAAGTATTGATTTAGCAATAGATTCAGAAATTGCTCTATGAATCCAAGCCATGACCATCGTATTGTACCTCTGCCACTGAACGTATGCTGGACCATCTGTTGGAGGAGAAATGATGCTTCCATCAACAAAACCGAGTTTATTCTTTGAAAGTAAGGCCACTGTCATGCCTTTAGCCCAAGTGTGGTAGTTATTTCCATTCAATGGTGGAGAAACCAGTACCAATGCAGGGCTTTCATTCGGATGGAGAAATAATGGATGAGATGGATTTGTATGAAAATCTAGAGCAAAAGCCATTGATGCAATATCGAAGAAAGAAAATGAAGAACAAGAATTTATGAAGCAGAATACCAGAGCTCTAGCTTAGAGCTCTGATACCATAACAGATTTGGATAAAAAGGATAACATTGAATTATGAGTAAAAGATTACATGCAACCTATATTCATAGGTATGCTTAATACATGGTTGATAATCAAAAAAAGCTCGAACTAAAATAACAAACTAATACGGTTAAAATTAATTAACTAACTGGCAATGTGCCAGCTCATCATGCTAACTGAAAGCCGTTATTTCTATCATGATCGGTTCTGAATTTGTATTTTTCAGAAGCTATGATATCAGTGAGTTGCATTTGATGGATTTGAGAAGATTGGGCCTTCGAGTTGGGCCGAGCATTGGACTCGTGTAATAATAGACAAAGTTTTCTTTCCAACTAGATATATGATTGAACCACTAAAAATTTAGTCGTGGGGGGCTAAAGTGCATAAGCATGTCCTAGGATGCTTGTTTCTAAATAAAGTTGATTCCAAAGACGAGAATGTGAGAAAAAATACAGAGGTTTAGCCTTAAAAAGCAAAGTTTACAACAAATGTTTTTAACAGGGGATAAATTTTAAAAAAGAAGCTTTTAGAGATAAGGAAAACTCAAAAAAATCCAGTATTTCCCTTTCCATTGCCA
This sequence comes from Gastrolobium villosum, assembly GCA_032173675.1. Classification (NCBI taxonomy): domain Eukaryota; kingdom Viridiplantae; phylum Streptophyta; class Magnoliopsida; order Fabales; family Fabaceae; genus Gastrolobium; species Gastrolobium villosum. The sequence continues at coordinate 61,893 of JAVKPL010004474.1, forward strand.
TCTCAAATAATATGGCTATGTTTGATTGTAGTTTTTAAAAATAATTTTTTAGTTTTCAGAACAAAAAAACTCGTTTGGTAAGACCTGTTTTGTAAAAAATGTTTTGAAAACTATAATTATTTTTTTGTTTTTAGAATCAAATTTAGAGAACATGTCTGAGTTATTTTTGTTTTCTGTTTTGTTTTTTAACTTTCAAAAAGAAAAAAAATATAAAACAACTGTTTCCATAACTATTTTACAAAACAGTTTTAAAAACAAAAAAACCAGAACACAATCAGACCCTATATTTTTCTCTTTCTGGTTTTTCCCAAAATATAATTCTAATAATCATTTTCAGCTTGAGCCCTTTCTCCTCCGGATCATGGATGATTCTAAGTTACATAACCCATACATAGTGGCTCACAGCATACGAAGTATAATAAACTCTGGCATGTTGATATAATTAGTAATATGTTGCGGTGTTTGCGATTTGCATATTTGTAGTACAGGAGTTCTTTATCCAAGTACACGGAAGGTCATACATAGAGAAAAAAAAGAGGGGCAAAGGAAAAATGAGTGCCGTCAATCTGTTTGACGGAATTAGTGTTGTAAAAATTTCTTCTGGACTGATCTGTCAAGTCATTTTTAGTAGGAAAATCTTTCACAAAATATTCTTAATACAGTGCTTTTGTCCAGATAAATGTTTTCTGTGAAAAATTATATCTACAAAAAACTACACTATGTTATGTCTGACTAATTATATACTAATAAAGAATATGGGTTTTATAAGAGTTATATTATAAGAAAAGTAATTATGTTATGTTATATAGATTCATTTTGTGTGTCGGAGTTTTTTTTTGCTGCAGGCCCCACAAAATGTTGTATGTGTAGGAAATTTTTTGTGATCATGTTAAATGATAGATGATAAATCCAAAGAATATATGACAGATCATATTTAATGTAATTTGTAAAAAAAAAAAAAATTATAAAGTGATCATTTCCATTGAGCGGTAGTGTCTTGCGGTTAGGGATGGTGGACGACCATCATGATAGCAACCACCTGGGTCCATGTAAGTGCTGCACGTTGGCTGCACATTGACATCATCATTCTTTGCAATTGCAATTGAGTCTTTTGTGAGAAAAGAAGCATCAAGCCATCCATTACATAGAATCATGAATAAATGCTATACTATCTTGTTTTAGGAAAAATCTATAATACCACAATTTACCTATGACAAGCCAATTAATTATTTTCCGCCACCTCAACAACTTTTCTTTTTAAAGAAAGAGAAAAAAAAGTACTTTTATACTTTATACTGAGGGACGTTTGGTACAGGAGAAATTTTTTTTGTCCGGGAATATCAATTTTCAAAAATATGATGAAAATATTCAGTTTACGATAATATCAAAAAATTTAAAATTTAGAAAAAATCAGTTTCCCAGTAATCCTACACAATGTCGCGTACCAAACAATCCCTAAGTGTTATTAGTCAGATTTAGTGTAAGATACAGCCTATATAGCACGGACACGCAGAATTTTTTAAATTTTGCGTGTCAGACACGTGTCCGACACGAACACGTGTTCGACACGGACACGTTCCGACACGCTCGGAACGCGTAGACACACGGTCAATATTTGGGGACACGCGGTCAACGCTCGGACACGCAGTCAACTTTTTCGGACACACAGTTAACGCTCGGACACATTTTTTTTGTTTATTTTTTATTTTTTTAACTAAATATAAAAGAAATAATTTATAAATTGGTTTTTTTTCTGTTATGAAACTTGACATAAAAAATTAACAAAGTACGAAAAATTATTTATATTTATATTTATGTTATGAAATTTAAATATTTGATTGGTTATATGACTTATTATGGACTCTTATATATATTAAATATAAATTATATTATATATATTAAATTTTTTATTTAATATCAAAACGTGTCCAAATATGACATTTTTTAAAATTAACATATCGGCGTGTCGTGTCGTGTCCTATGTCCCGTGTCTGTGTCCATGCATCATAGGATATAGCACCAAATTCTCAATACAACTAACTGTTGTACCCAAAATGCTCTTCTTGTTTTAATGTCTACAAATAATTAAAGTTATAATTGTAACGGATGGGCATTTCTCATATTGTAAGAGATTATTTTATTTCCTACATATACATAAAAATATATGGACCTATATTTTTTTTCTCTCTTATGAGTTTACAAATTTTTACATATATATAAAATAAAATTATCTCTTACAACATTAGAAAAATTAATCTCTAATTTTAATGTCTACAAATCGTGAAAGGAGAAAATATAAATTGTTTTAATAATTGACTGTTAATATATGAATGAATGACTAAAATATTTTTTATATTAAGATAGTATTAAAACAAAATATATATGAGAGGAATCACATCTATAAATTTATTGATGTTACGTCATGTTGAAAAGTATTTTCCTTAATCATAAGTACTCCGTACAACTTTTAATAAAAGTTGAGAAAAAAAAATTCGTTAGAAAAAATATTTATCATTTAAATTGACATAATTTGTGTCATTTTATTTTCATAAAGAAATGAGATCCACACTTTTATTTTTTTGACTACTCTCTCTCCTCATTTATCTATCTCTTTCTCTCACTTAAAATGACACAATTTTATATCTTTTAATATGATACATATTTTTCTCTAATATTTATATTTTAAGAAGCATATATATAAAAGAAACATGAAGAATGTTATATTTACAAACTTTTTGTTTACAAACTCTTATAAACTATACTAAGTATGACCGGTCATACTTCAATCAAGAGTGTATGACCGGTCATACTTAGTGTAATTTATAAAACAAAAATTGTAAACATATCCTTTCCAAAGAAACATATATAACAATGTCATTTTTATCTAGTCGGCATGATGGATTGTGACATATTATTTTGTCTATCATATGTAATATTGATATATACTATATAACACCGATACCGACACGGGACACGATATGACACGACACTCTGACACATTAATTCTAAAAAATGTTAGATTTCGACATATTAGGACACGTTTTGATATTGAATAATACTTTTAATTTATGTTGCGTATATTATATTTAATATTCAATAATTTAATAAAAAAATAAAGCTAAACTTATAATACCCATTAATTTTACAAAGAAACATAAGATATCACAAATATTTATATTAAATTCAATAAAATGGTAATAGTAATCCAACAAATCTAATAGTTAGAACTAAAAATGCAACCAATGTAATTTTGAAATATTTTTTGAATTTCTATAATACGTGTTGAAATGTCGGATACGACATGTCATATGTCAAAAAATTTGAAGTTTCGGTGTTTTATAGGAATATATACGCATATGGGAGTTGTTTGACCCTTAATTAGGTGCGTTTGGATAGATAATTTATGCCTTTGGTATGCGTATAGCCAGAAGTATTTTCTGATGGGAGCACATTGAGTTTCATACCTTGGCTCTCGCAAAAAAAAAAATTATATTTTTTTAACGAGTGTCGCCTACATCAATCTGCAATATATAGACAATGACAACAAGATTAGAAAAAAAATAAAAATTGAAGAGTGTGGTAGACATCAACCTGCAGCACTGGTTTTTTAAAAATAAATAAATAATATGAGGGATACTCATTAAAAAATATATTCATAAAATTGATTACGTGGGAAGTGGGAACAGGGCATGGAACTCAACGTTTCCTACTGAAAAAATACTTCATGATACCAAACACGCAAATTACCTATCCAAATTACCAAACACGCAGATTTCCTTTCATTTAGACTCCGATGAACACTTCTATTAATATTTGGAAATAGTTTTCACTGACCATGAAATTAATAATCCCATTAAAACAACTAGACAGATAGACATAATAGGCCTAGGTTACGTACACGTTCTAAGATTAAGACATTAGAGTTGAAGATCCTTTTTTGAAGGGGTCCAAGTTAATTTACTACATTAGATGCCCCTTACTGTTGATCATTTGACTTAGAATTGCTTGAGCTTTATCAACTATAGATTGTGAATGGGACAAATTGCAAAAGTACTAGTAAATGGGACAAATAAAGACGAAATCAAATCATAAACAATACAAACTTGTCAGGCAACAACCGGAAGCAAGACACTCAAAATGATAAAGCATTCTTGTCATAATATGATGCTGGCAAGCAACCTAAACCTTCTTTACGCCGAAGACTGGTTACCCCTGCTTACTAATTTTTTATTGGACAGTCGAGACTCGAGAGCTTATAATATACTCAAGGATGGGGGATTCACATTACCTTATGAGGATGGGTTATATAAAGTAAAGTTAAAAAATAACAAAAATTTGACAACTCGGCCTTGGATATATATATATATATATATATATATATATATATATATATATATATATATAATGGCATGTTACATTTACAAACTTTTTTATTTACAAACTCTTACAAATTATATTATATTCTATGGCGAGAGAATACATATTTTCATAACATGAGAGAACATATGTTCCAACGGAAGATTATAATGTAATATATATATATATATATATATATATATAAATTTGTAAACGGATCCAGTTATATATATATATATATATATATATATATATATATATGTATGGGCGGATCCCCATATTTAAAATGGTATAAATATGGAAATTCTTACACTCAAAGGTGAAAATAAATATGTATTAAATTTGTATCAATGGCTCACATTGGAAAAAATTTGAGCCATTAGATATAATATAATCGATCTGGTCAAAATTGAGAGAGTAGTCACTTGATGTAACAATTTGGTTATATATATATATATATATATATATATATATATATATATATATATATATACATATGGGTTTACATTTCTGCAGCTGTTGTACGTGCAACAATCAAATACTTGCAATATACATGCGTGAAAGCATTAAATGTAGGAAATCATAACCATACACTTGTCGTTGTTGTACGTAAAGCGGTTGCAGGAATTATTTTAATATATATATATATATATATATATATATATATATATATATATATATATATATATATATATAGGATTCTTTGATACCAATGTCAAATTTGAAATTTGATACCTCATCTGATAGCCAATAGATCAAAAAAGATCAATAGTGTGACATGCTTAATTACAAATCAGATTCGTTGATCTTTTTTGATCTAATGGCTCTTAGATGAGGTGTCAAAGGATCACATCTCATGTATATGTACAGGGATAGGCTATATTTACAAATTTCTTATTTACAAATTACAGTACGTACTCCGGTGAGTATATTTCCAAGTGAGTGTACTCCCCGGAGTACATAATGTAATTTATAAGAAGGGATAATTATTTGTCATTTTAAATAACACAATTTGTGTCATTTCACTTTCACAAATAGGTGGGACCCACACCTTTATTTTTTTTTGTCCACTCTCTCACACTTTATCTATCTTTTTCTCTCACTTAAAATGACACAATTTTACATCTTTAAAATGACACACACTTTTTCCTTATAAGAATTGGTAAACAAAACCTTCCACTATATATATATATATATATATATATATATATGGTAAACATTTCTACAGATACTTTAGATAAGGTTATCTACAACCATCATTTTTAACTATGTTCTCCCGGGAGAATATAATTATAATATTAAAATTATTTTTTTCTCTCTCCACCTTTACTTTTCAGAATTTGTTTGCTGACGTGGAGAGAGAGAAAAGCAACTTTAATGTTATAACTATATTCTCCCAGGAGAATATAGTTAAAAATAATAGTTGTAAATAACCTTATCTAAAGTGGTTGTAGAAATACTTTTCCCTATATATATATATATATAAATATACATATATATATATATATATATATATATATATATATATGTATGTACATATATATGTATACACACACACACATATATATATATATATATATATCTGTATGTTCATATATTTACATACATATATACATACATATATATATATATATATATATATATATATATATATATATATACTTTTCTTTAGCCACTTGACGTCCAGCAAATAAATTTGGAGAATCATAACCATACAAAGGTTGGTGAAAATATTAAATGTTAGAATCATAATCAATCAACGGTATAAGATTTATTGTCGGATGTCTAGCAGCTGGAGAAATGCTTTTATATATATATATATATATATATATATATATATATATATATATATATATATATATATATATATATATATATATATGGGAAGATATTATTTAATGCTTTCACTTTAAATATTGTGTTATAAATATACCAATAACATAATCTTTATGTTGATCTAACGGTTATATTTAGTTGTTACAATATCTTTTTCATATATATATATATATATATATATATATATATGGGTTTAATATTTTATATTTATTGGTGCAGTCATATAAAACTACGTCGTTTTATAATGTAAAAGCATTAAATATGGGGAATAATAACCATACAAAGGTGGAAATAAATATAAAACATTAAATATGGGGAATCATAACCATACAAAGGTGGAAATAAATATAAAATTTTAAATTTGGGGAATCATAACCATACAAAGTTGGAAATAAATATAATATCTTTATTTTCTACAATTAATTTTAAATGCGAACTTCCTTTATCCCACCCAAAACGACGTAGTTTTTAGGTGACTGCACCAACGCTTATATACAATCACATTACAAATCATTTTGCCTATATATATATATATATATATATATATATATATATATGTATATATATATATATATAGGGTTTTATAAGAGTTATGTTGTAGGAAAAATGATTCTATTATGTTATAGAGATTCGTTTTGCGTGCCGAAATTTTTTTTTTTATACACACATATATATGTTGTGTGTGAGCGCGCGCGGCGTGTGTGTGATAAATCCATATATATATATATATATGTGTGTGTATATATATATATATATATATATATATATATATTATTGAAAAGTTTGAGTTGAGAGCATATTCTCTGGATTTCAAGGTCAACACAAATCACTGATTGTTAACTAAAATTTATAGGGGATGGATCCATTTATAATTTTTTTTTTTGAAATTTTTTACAAATTATATTATGTTCGTCCAAAAGAATATAGTGTAATCAGTATTCTCCTGGGAGAATATAATGTAGTTTCTAAATGAAAAAATTTATAAATATAACCTGCCCCAAATTTATAATGGTATTATATACTTAGATACACGCTAACGAGAGATTTCCGAATCTGAAGTCATGTTATTGTTATAAGCTGAAGATCAACCATGTGAGCCAACTTGTATTGGATATATCCATGAGATAATTCTGTACACCTAATGTACATCATTATGTGTACTAAATCAATGAATTGAAGTGATATATAATCATTTTAAAATATAGAATATTTATGTCGCACAAAAACTTTACGTAACTGCTTGATGTTGATTGGGTAAATGCACACAACATATGTGCTGCATCTATACGTAAAAAATTTCTCTAGCTCATATAAGGGAAATGCTTACATATAAACCAATTGCACTAATCAGTTCGCAAAGTTAGCAACTACGTGCATGTTAATCTCAATATTTTTTTTAGAGGAAATAATCCTTTTTTATTAAGGTACTCTCAAGTAGCTGGAAAAAATTTTTTTTTTTAAAACAATAAAATATATATTTTAAAATAAACTTATTTAAAATCATAGTTTAAAATTGTTAAAACTTTTTTACTTCTCTCTCTCTCCATATATATATATATATATGAAAATCTACAACGACACCTCATATATTCTTAGATAAAAAAATCAACGACTCTAATCTCTAAGCATGTGATACTATTGATTTTTTTTATCTAATGACTCTCAGATGAGATGTCAAATTTTAAATTTGATACTGATGTCAAAGAATCCTACCTCATATATATAGGGGTTATATGGATAAAAAAATTTCTTACAAATTTACAAATTACACTAAGTCTGACTAGTCACACTTCAATCAAGAGTGTCTGACTAGTCATACTTAGTGTAGTTTATAAGTTTATAAAAAAAAAAGTTTGTCAATATAACCCTCCCCATTTATATATAAAATATATATATATATATATATATATATATATATATTATGTTTTGTGTGCATCAACTTGTAAATAATTGCATTATACAATCAAATTTGGATATTGGACACAAAGTAGATGTTTTTTTTTTTTTTAAAAAAGTGAACATGTTAAAGATAAGGGAAGGTTAAAGGAAAAAGTTAAAAACCTCATGTTGTTTTATTTTTTATTTATGTATATATGTGTGCATAAATTTAATTGCACTTCTAGATTCAAATTTGGCACCTATGGGACAGGAAGTGGGATGTTTTTTTTTAAGCAGAAGTGAGATGTTAACCACTAAGTGGGGTTATTCTTATTGTCATATTAGTTTTATTTATTTATTTATTTATTATATATCTTTACATAAATTTAATTTAAGCTGTTGAATTAATAATTTAATGACCCGGTATTCCTATTGAGTTGATTATTGGTTCAAGTTTAGTAATATTGCATGGGCCAAAAATAACATTAGGAAAATTTTTGAATTTATTTAATTTTTGGGCTTCATGGAAAATGAGAAGACTCAAATGTGATATACAATTAAGAATGAAAATACCCTTATCTCATTGCATAACACTGTATAATTCTTTACAAATTAAAGTGATACAATTAATGGAGAAATTTTGATGTTGTTTGGTATTCTTTAGACAAACTGAAACCCTTCCAAACCCTAACACAAAGGAGGAAGAAGATGATCATCAAATACTTATATTTTTGGAATTAAATCATGAGATTGCAATATAATATTGGAAAATGTATATGTATTAGTTTATGAGTTAAAAAATTATTCGAAAAATGTGAAAAAATATATGCAATTTTTAAAAATAAAAATTTGGATTTTTAAAATTATGATTGACTTGATAGTTGAAAACTTGAAATCCATTCTAAAAAAGAAAATATGGATGCAAATCATAATTTTCCTAATATTACAGTACTATTACTCAAAATATTTCTATATTGGGAATAAAAAAGGGAAAAGTATATAAACTCTTGTGATATTAGATAAATGATATTAGAGGTGAAGTTATTGTTTTTGCAATGTGTAAATAAAGACATAGCTCCATTATTTCAAGACTACAATATCTTGATAACATTTTCTTTATTGCAATAAAAGTAATTTTTTATTTCAAATTATTTCAGGTGCACAAGCTGAACAAACATCTAATGGAGCTTGTAAAACATTTAGGTTGCGTTTGAGTACAAAACAAACATAACAACTGAAATTGACATCTAGAATTTCCTTCATAAAAGCACCTCTTTGTTAAATATCCAGCTGAAATTGACATCCATCTTCTTCTTTCGCGCGCGCTCTTCAGCACGCTCTTGCAGCCTTCTAATCCTGAGTGGAAGTCCACACACGAACTCCTGTGCACGCTTTCCCTCACTCGTGAAACCCTCCAGTTTCTCCAATCTCCACCGTCCGATCAAGAACTCCATGATGTCTGCGTAATCACCGGCTGTGTATACGCCGAGACGCTGTGCCACTGCAGAGAAATGATCGAAGAGGTGTGGGTCCCTCCCATCATAAACCAAGTGAGCTGGCATCGTGATCTTGTGGCGCATCATGTGTGATATGGCCATCATGGCCTCAGTGGGGTCCACTTCTAGAAGCTTCTCCACGATCCTTATGTATGCGTTCTCGTGCCGCTTCTCGTCCGCAGCAATGGTGCCGCAAATGCGTGCAAGCACCAGATCACCACCCTCCTTACCCAACCGAGCCGTGTTACCGTGTGATACAAAAGTGGCTCGCTCTTGGAATGATGTGTAGACAAACCCCATATATGGATTGTTTTCTGTCCCCAGATACTACAATATCAAGAATCATTTAATTTAAAACATGCCTAATAAATTTAATTTCTATTGTTTGCTTAATTTGCATAAAGAATATATAATTATATTACAGTAGCTTAAAATAAAACTAGATGTTGTAGGATTAATTAAAGGGATTTGCATCTATCATCTAATATGATCACAACATAATTCCTACCCACACAATCTTTTGTGGGATCCACAATTTTTGAAGCAAAGAAAAAAAAAATTGGCACGTAAAATGAATATCTATAACATAACACAATCACTTTTCCTACAAAGTAACTCTTATAAAAGCCTTAGTTAAAATATAAAAACAAAAAGAACAACGATTAACAACCCAAAAAAAAAATTTGAAAATAATATTTTGAATACTATTATTAATTTAAATATCAACCTATTTAAGCAAATATTTACACAAGGTTACACCTTTCTTCTTCTTCTTTTTGGTGAAAACTCCTTTCTTCTTTCAAACGAGAGATATAGTGTGCATATATTATAAGGGAAAATTATTTATCATTTTAAATGACACAATTTAGTATTTAATAATATTTTTACATATTATTATTTAGTATCACTTCATGCTTTTAGTTATTAATAAGGGAAAAATATTTTTGAGTCAATGCATATAAGTTCATGTTATTTGTATTTAATAATATTTTTACATATTATTATTTAGTAACACATCGTTTTAGTATTTAAGGGAAAAAATCTTAACTGCATAAAATTATAAATATAAACGACGTTTTTATAACTTAAAAAATTAAAAATAATAATTAAAATTACAAAAATACCATGATTTATGTCCCAAAACGACGTCGTATTGGGCTTACTACAGATAAGTTATCTGCAGTAACTGCATAAAAAGCAAATCCTATTAATAAATGGAAAAATCTTTCTGCACTTAATGCAGATAAGTTATCTGCATTTATTTCCAAAATGACGTCGTTTTGGTATTGAAATCTTAAAAATTATAAATATAAAGACTATTATAACTTGAAATAAATTAAAATTATAAAAACACTATGATTTCTGTCCCAAAATGACGTTGTATTGAGTTTATTGCAAATAGTTTATCTGCACTAACTGCATTAAAGTCAACCCATTAATAAATGATGAATAACAATTTCTTAAAATATTAATTAAGATTAATGTAAAAATCTTTTACACTAATAGTGTTGACCAATTAGCTAGATTCCTTTCTTCTTTGGATAAAATTCTTCTCTCGTATGTGTGTATAAATGAACAAAAGAATGCATGCCAATAATATAATGAATAAACTAATACAGGATGGTTACGAAACATATATAAGAAAAGATTTGTCAAACACAAAACGTGAAACGTTAACTTTCAAATAAAGAATGACCCCATGTGTGTGTGAGCGCGCGCAAGTGCGCGAGTTGACAAACAAAATGAAGTTAAATTATATCAGTTCTCCCCACCTAACTGACTACGAAATAAGTAGTACAATTTTTTGGGATATTTAAATGTGATAAGTTTCATATTTATTCGTAATGAGCTAAATGAAAAGTATATAGGTGGAAGGACCCATGACCTAATGTCTAAAGTTTTTGGTTGAAATGTGGTGTCGGACTCACTTGATGTATTTGGAGTAACTTAACTCATTGGTGGTGGTCCCTCGCCACGGGCTTTCCCTGGACCCGCTGACTCTGGTATCAGAGTTGGGTTGTGCTCAAGCTAGCCTGGTGATGGGCTAGAGGCGGGTTAAGTACTTGGGCCAATAGTACTCGGTTGAGGGGAGCATATCAATATGTTGGATTTCACACTTGAAAGGGAGATTGTTGAGAACTCGGTTGAGGGAGAGGATCACTTGAAAGGGAGATTGTTGAGATACTCAAGTGTGATCGTCGTTTTGATTAATGAAGGGTTTTTATGTAATTTTAGGTTATTAATGAAGAGTGTTTCAGTACTTTTATTTATCATATACATTTTACTAAAACACCCTTCATTTTTTTTGAAAGGCCTAAAACATCCTTCGTTAATTCATCTAAAATTACAGAAATACCATTCACTAATCAAAACGACGTAGTTTTTGGGTAGCTGTAGATAACCTTATATAAAGTGGCTGTATAAATATTTTTCCATATAGGTAGGGGTGTAAATGGGCCAAGCTACCCGTCAATGGCCTCTGGCCCGGCCTACTTAACAAACAGAGCAGACTTGGGCTACTTCTAAAGCCTATTTTAAAATCAGGCCACAGGCCTATTTTGTAAAGCCTGACCCATACTGGCCTATATTTTTAAACAATTTTTTTAATAAAATTTATTTTATATAATAGAGTTTAGAAACTGCCAAAGATGCGCCGTTGTTAAAGTCGTGGGACTCATGGTTTTGAAATTTGAAAAAGCAAAAGAAAAAAGAAAGAAAAGGAACGAGAGAGAGGGAACAGAATAAGAATGGAAAGAAAGAAAAAAGAGAGAGAAAGAGAGACCGAGACAGAAACGTCGCGCAGAGGAGAAGAAGAAGGGAAGCGGCTCCAGTGCGGTGCAATAATACTTCATCGGAATAAGCTCAAATTTTAGGGGAGTGTTCGTGGTGTGTAGTAGCTCATACTCACTGGTCATTTTGTGGTTTGGAGCTCTCTAGAGCACTGATCTGGTTTGGAGCTCTCTAGAGCACAGATCTGATTTCCCTTTTTTTTGGAGGTTATTGTGTTTGGCTCCCCCAACACAACCAGTAATCAGTAATCACGCTCCTCATCGACAGCTGCACTTTTGTTCATCAGCCTCCATTTTAATTTTTTTGGCTGTACTCTGAATCTCTGATCACCTCATCGATAACGTGTCTTTTTGGCAGGCCAGGTTTTGTGGTTTAAAAACAGGCTCAGGCCCAGGCCAATATCTTAGCTTGTGGCAGGCTGAGAGGCTGTGCTAGACTTAAAATATTCTATACGGGCTAAACCTATTTATGCTAAAGTCTGGCTTGGCATGACCCATTTACACCCCTACATATAGGGATAAACATTTCTACAGCCACTTTAGATAACACATTGGTTGGTAATGGGTTAAGTTAAAAGTATATAAGTGGATTGACCCGTTAATCCAATGCCTTACGGTTTTGGGTTGAAATGTGGTGTCGGACCCACTTAGTGTATTTGATCAACTTAGCTCATTGGTGATGGTCCCCGCCACAGACTTCACCTAGACCCGCCCCACACAATTCAGCAAAATATGTAAATAGAATGAAATGAAATAAAAAAACTAGCAAGTAGCCAAATAACAATCCAAAAATATAAGTCAAAAGAAAGAAAGATCATATATAATGTATATATCACCATGCCAGATCCAATTAGGTAATGGATAGTCTTCTCAACCATGCGCATATCGACCCGACCCGAGAGATAAAGATACGTTTTGAGCAAATCTCCATGCCTATTCTCCTCAGCAGTCCAAGAGCGTGACCACACAGCCCATGGTGTTTGGCATGAACCGGTCTCATCTCCAACACCATCAAGCTTGTTTATCCATGTCTGGTACGTTGGCAACGCTTCCTCAGTGATCATGTCACCCACCAAAACCACTAGGTAATCATCTGGAAGCTCAGCCGTTCGATCTCGCAGTTCCTTGACCTGATCGGTGAACTCATCCAACGGCAGTGATGAGTCAGGCAACAAGTCATGGGGTTGCCAACTTTCCTCCACGGGCTTCACCAGTGGAAGGAGACTCTGCGATGCCCAGCTCTCCAGTGACTTGAAAATTTCTATCTTCTGCGGTGCCATTGAATGTGTCTTTCGGTTAGAGATGGCAGATACTATTGAACGGTGTCGTTCGGTTTGGGATGGTGGATGACGATCAAGATAGGAACCACTTGGGCTCCATGCAAGTGCTACACGTTGGGTGCACATTGATATCATCGTTGTTTGCAATTGCGTTGTTTGTGAGTAACTAAAGCTTCAAGACACCGATTATATATAGAATCATTCTAGAGATGTCGTCATGTGTCTAGTCAATTAATTTATTGATGCCATATATAGAAGACTTTCTAAAAGAATAATTAATGTTTCTACTATTGAATAATTATTGCACTCAACTGCATAGACTAGACTCAGAACGAATGAATGCCGTGGTGTATTTTTTTATGATCATGTGATGCATGTATTATACGTATATGCACTCGCGGACCTACTCATACGCAAATGTACGCAAGTGCATACATAAACTTTTGAGAAAAATTAGAAAGTTGTTTACATAGGAACACTGACGGTTAGTGCAAGGAGAATTTGGTCATTGGGTAGTAAAAATTGGTGACAATGGGAAGAGTTTTCCTCCAATGTATTAAGCGAGAGTTATGTTATAGGAAAAGTGTTTGTGTTATATTATAGAGATTCATTTTCAGTGCTAGAGTTTTTTTTTTTTTGCTGCGGGCCCCACAAAAAGTTGAGTGTAGGAAATTTTTTCTGGTCATGTTAAATTATAGATGATAAACCCATGTATTCATGGATATAATTTTTCTCATCTTATTATAAGGTAAAATCCACACATATAAAAATATATTAAACTTAAATTTTATTTTTCTTGACATCTTTTCACATAATCTTATCGCAGACCAACGGTTATATATTTTCATCTTTGTATGGTCATGATTTCCCAAATTTAATATTTTATATTTATTTCTACCCAAAATTTTCCCATATTTAATACTTTCACTTATTACCTATCTAATCACCAATAGATTAACATTTTCTTTCCCTTCAAATTTTTTTTAACATTCTCTCTTTTATCCAATATATGTGATGGGTAATAAGTTATTTAATAAGAATTTTTCTAGTTAAAATTCTTCACTCATATTTTCATGTGTATAGAAAATAATCTTAAGAGTTTTTTTTTTTTCATTTTTTGTGTAATCAAGAAAATAATCTTTCTATTATAATAGTGTAATTACTCTTGATTACTATTTTTTTTTATGTTAAGTTGAATATATTTTTATATTTTTTTGTTTTTAATGTATTTTTTGGGGGCTAACCCGGCCACACTAAATGTGCTGGAATAAAATTATTCCACCTTCCCGAAGCTTCAACTCTGTCAAGAAGAAGGAAATACATATAACATGTTGCGATATATAGACTCCGCTTTAGGCTTCAAATAGGGGACACAAATACGGTACCAAAAATTTGTATTCGAGTCTATTTGTTTTTAAATTTGTATCCTATTTATGTTAGCAAAAATTAATATTAAAAAATTTGTGTTGTGTTCACATTAATTTACAAATATGAAATTAATCTGTATTAATTTTTTTACAAGTTTTTCGTGTTGTATAATATTATATTGTGTCATCTCGTATGATAAATAATATACTTTAAAATTAAAAAATTATTCGTTTGGTGTTATGTTAAATCGTATATCAAACACCATACTTTGAGATTTGCAAAATATTTTAAAGAAAAAGTCGTCCATACTGTGGACGATTCATCCAAACGACAAGATTTATAAAGAGATGTCACATCAACCAAAGTGGTATGTATTTGAGGAGAGAATTTAATATGGAATGAGAACAATATTTTTTAGGTGGTCCTTTAGTGTAAATGAGGGAATAAAATTGGAAAAGAGAAAAAATAATGATGAAAAAGAAAAAAAAATTAGTGTTATGAAAGGGACCATCAAATCATTGGGTGGTCTTGGAGCACAAAAAATATTTCCATATTTGAGCGGCTGTTTGGTAGGGTGGCAAAAAAAATTGGTCAAAAAATAGGGTAGGACAAATAATATAGCTGGTAGAAGGTGTTATGGACGATCATCCAAACGACAAGATTTATAAAGAGATGTCACATCAACCAAAGTGGTATGTATTTGAGGAGAGAATATCCAACAAGGATATTTATCCAACAGCACAGCGACAACACAGCAAGCAGGCCAAGGGCCTTGTCAGAGGCACCAAAAGCCAATCCACACTACCCACAGGTAACCTCTATAAATACGAGGTAAGTCTCAAAGGTATAGACACTCTGAAAACCCTCTCTCTTAGCTTGTCACTCTGCACACACTTCAAAAATATGTCGATTAATATAGCAATGTTTGGTAGAAGGAATAGCTAAAAGGTGGATGGGAAGAAAACCTGACCGTGGATCTGTTTTACTTATGAGATGCTGCAAAATTTACTAGCCTAGGAGCTAGACTTTTTTTCCCTGTCTCATGGCAAAAACACAATTTGGTGTGGAATACCTAAAAGGTGGATATTCAAGAAAACAAGATGAGTTTTATAATTCTTTATGAGATGCTGTGAAAATTTTGCCACCGAGGAGGAGGTGGTTACTTTTTTTGCCCTGTCTGTGGCAAATAAATGTCAATTTGGTGTGACGAAAATGCCCCGCATAAAGTTGATATTCAACATAAACAAGATAGTAAATAATGACTTATACCAGTAGAATATATAATACTGCACAATTTCTAAATGCACGAATATGCATAATTGTTTAAGATTTGATTTTAAAAACAAAAGGGACTACCTAAACGCAAAGAGTTAGTATGAGATAAACAAAGATGACAAATATTACAATATGCTGTAGACCATCATCATGCACTACCCTCACATTCGAATGAGGATGAAAAGAAAAAACACAACTTAAGTAAAAACCCATGGTTTGATTTGATTAAACATTTTTGAATTCAAGATTTCCCCCAGTAATATACCAAATGCAAAAACATCAGTCCTTCCGTTACATTTCTTCACCTTTTGAAGCTATGGAGCCTCGTAGCCACAAGCACGTTCTTGGAACGAACATTGGCATGAGTGAGAGGAACATCTAGTCCTGAATGAAGATAACCTAACCAAACGTTCTTGGGGGTTATTTTGTAATTTTGGTAGTCTTTCCCATCAAAATTTTACAATCATCCAACCACAACAACAATAAAATTCACCTAAATTTCCTGGTAAAATTTTGGCCTACCAATATTTATTTTTTTTAACTTGACCGGTAAAACCAATTTCTAACTTTCTTCCCACTCTTATACTAAACGCACCCTGAAGGAAAATAAATTTGAATGTATCGCATTTGTTTTTGGGTTTAGTGTGTGTCATTCAAAAGGATACAAGTTGTGTCCATTTAGTGACTTACACAGAATATGACGGGTCATACTCTGTGTAATTCTAAAAAGTTATTTTTTCTTTTATTTTATTTTACACGTCAACGATGTGACTGAGAAGAAAAAAAATAATTTTTCAAATTTACACAAAATATGACCGGTGATACTTTATATAAATCATGCTAGTATAAAATTGAACACCATCATGCTATTACATAATGTAGAAGCGCCTGTCTGTTATGTTTATGTTGGGCTATTCATCAGCGATCTAACTTAATTTAAATTATCTCATTAAACCAAAAAAATCAATAACTGAATTAAATGAAAATCAAAAATGAAAAAAAAAACCCTGATGAAAAAAAAACCTGCATATTTTTTCTTTTTTTTTTGATAAACAAAACCCTGCATATTTTAATTGGATTAGATTGATTCTAGGTTTGGTTGGTGAAAATCTATTTGATCTAAATTGATCCAATGTATTATATATTTATTATTTTCGAAATATGGTGACCAGAAATTTTATTGTTTTGTAGACTTGAAATTTTGGATATTATTGATAATAAACTATCTTGTTTTAGTTTTTTATTGTCTATTAATCTATTTTAACTCTTCATGAGTTTCAAGACTTGTTTTAATTTGAATATTTGAATTTTTCAGTGATTTATAATTTTGAATGACTTTATTTTGATATAGCTAGTAATTTAGGGGAAGGATATTGTAACAACTAAGTTATGTTAATCTCACCGTTAGATTTTTATAATTTTGATCTTTATTTTGATATATTTAAAGTGAAAGCATTTATATGTCAAAGGTGAAAATAAATATAAAGTATTAAATTTGAGAAATCATGACCATACAAAGATGAAAATAAATATAACCATTGGATCAACATAAGCGATCTAACGGTGATATTGATTGATAGTAATATGATAATAACATAACTTGGTTGTTACAATATCCTTCCCCAATAATTTATATGACTGAAATTTTAAGTTTTTCGAAAACTCGATCCAATCCAAACCGAATAAAATTGGATTGGATCGGATTTAAAAAAAAGAAAAACTGAATAGATGATTAAATAATCAAACCAAATGGTTTAGATCGGGTAATTTTTGCTTCAAAATCGATGCAATCCAGATCACGAACACCTCTAATTTATGTTTAGATTTCAGTTTTGAAAAGTAATTTTTTTTACTCTGACCTTAATTATCTTTTTGTGATGAGTCAGTTCCCTATATCTCCACAAACTTCAACTTTTTAAGATAACTATAAAATTAATCAATTTTTTAAGAGGAATATAAAACAAAACTTAGATAACTATAAAATTATAATTTAGATAAAATCTTATTTTGTTTTTTCCAAATCTCGAGTAGCATAAAACAAAACTTTTAAAACTGGAATATGATGGTCAAAAGCCCTGTAAGTCTTTTTTTTTTTTAAGCCCTGTACGTTGAGTCCAACAGTTACTTACCATTTTTATTTATTTATTTTGGGCTACAGGAAAAAGGCAAAATTTTGTTTCCGTTTGATTTTTTAAAGGATTACAAAACATAATAAAATAAGGTACGAAGAGGAAAGAAACAAACAAAAATTTCAAAAGAAAAACTATGGGATAATATTTTTTCCACAACGTATTGAGAAACACATGTCCTTATCAGTTATCACTATTAAGCATTTAAGCGAGACTCTCTCCCAAATCTAGAATCTTGTCGGCCATTTCGGTTCCTGGTCTACATCGGCTACTGTCAGCCGCCACCGGCCCACCTCCGCGAACCATAAATTTTTGATATTACTGTTGTACCAAAGATTCAGTGCATTCCACCAATGAAAATATTACATGTCATTTTTTCTTTGTGTCAAATTTTTTTTCTCTCCTCTGATATGTGCTGTTCTCGTTGATGGGATGCACAGAATCTAGGTACAATAGTAGTATCAAAGATTTATTCCTCCGCCAAAGGAAAATATTTAATATAATCCAGGACCACTGAATCTTTTGATACTCCCTCTTACAACATTAATTTACTCTTTCCCTTATTATCTCTATTATTTTCTCACTTTTCCAATTTTATCCTCTTATTTACACTAAGGGACCACCTAAAAATGGTGGTTCCAGCTCACTCTAAATAATCTCCCGCCAAAGAGACGTATGAATTGTACATTTAAGAAGACGTTTGGCAGGGGATATTTTTCAGGATTATCGGAAAACTAAATTTTTCTAAATTTTTAATTTTTTAATATTATCATAAACTAATGTTTTTATTATATTTTTGAAAATCGAGATTCTCAGATTAAAAAAAATAGAAAGAGATCTGTTACAGTTGGTTTTTCGATTTTGGTTTATTTGTTTTGTTTCAATTCTTGAGTATCTGAGCCACCAACGGCCAATACCAAAAGCTATTGAAATGACTAGAAAACTTTGGGTACAAATGCTATAGGTACATTTTATTAAAGGGACAAATTTTTGGGACTCAAAAGAGAATTATAAAGAAAAGTATGGATTAAAATAAACATTATTTTTTTATTTTAATAAAAGAGAATACGGAGTTCAGTATTTTTCATGGAATTGAAAATTTTTCCTCCGATGACACCTAAATTATCTCGTATCCAAGGAAGTTGATTTCCTTAATGTGACATTTTTTTTTTTGTACAAGGAATTTAAACAAAACAAAACAAACTACCTACCCACAATCATGGGCACTATCCTCTCTACAATCTCTCAACAAAAGATCTCTACAAGCCTCAGGGGGTTCACTATACCAAACAGCATCCCAATCCACTGTAGGAGCATGACCAGCCAACTAATCAACCACTCTATTACTTTCCCTATGAACATGAACAACCTTCACCATCCAGCTTTTCTCCAGCATCTCTTTTATCTTAAGCATGAGCATATGGCAAGGGTGGGAAACCACATATCCCTGAAGAATCAACTCATGAGCATCCACAGAGTCAACTTCAATAATCACCTTCTGATAACCTTTCACCCAAGCCCATTCCAATCCGAGAATAACTCCTATAATTCAGCCATCAATACATTGCCGCTGCCAAGCTTTTTTGGGAAGCCAGAAATCCAATTCCCATAACAATTCATTGCCACACCACCACAGCTAAGTCTAGTACCCTTATCAGAGCAAGCTCCATCAGAGTTGATCTTGAATAAGTTGGGGGGAGCTTCCTATTGAAATTTTAACTCGGTCCTATTAGAATTTTGAAGCCCAGCCTTAAACAACACATTCTCAGCCAAATTGATATCTTGAACAAACAAATAAACTTGATTAACCAACTCTATGGGTGTTTTCCAATCATCATTAAACACCATGTTGTTTCTTTCCTTCCATATCAACTAGCATATGACCCTAAACAACCTCCTTCACTCCTTGTCTTGCTTCCTCATGTTCAAATCTCTCTCAATCCATATTTTAAACTCCTCTTTCCAAAAAGGCTTAAATTTCGTACCTTTGAAGCATAGCTGCCATATCACTCTAGACCAATTACAATCTCTGACAATATGATTGCAATTTTCCACAGCAGCCTGGCATCTCCTACAGTTGGCCTCATCACACGTATTTCTTCTGATCCGTTGCTCATTGGTAAGAAAATCTTCACCAATAAGCAACCAAAGGAAAGTTCTTATTCTCTGAGGACCCTCCTACTCCCAAGCCAAAGCCCAATTTCTGCCAGCCTCATTATCCAGAGAATTATTCAAAGAAATATAGGCAGATTTAATTGAAAACAAACATGTGGAGGAATAATTCCAACACACCTTGTCTATCCCAAATGCCACAGAATGAGGGGACACATTCGAAATAACCTCCATAGCTTCATCATCTAGGAATTTGTTAAACTTTGACCACTGCCAGAATCCTTCTTGATTAACACAATCCCCCACCCACCAATCATTAGCTTCCTCTGGAATGGGCTCAATTATTCTATCAATCAACTTCCCATATTAGGACCCATTTATCCCACCAAAACTTTGTTCCATAACCATCACCAATATGAACTCTCACCCCAGCTTGAACATGCCTCCAGCTTTTGCAAACACCTTTCCATATATTAGAATTAGTTCCACCTTCTTTTAACCTTGGAATTAACTCAACACCCACCTTATACTTACTTTTCAGAATTTTGACCCAAAGAGCATCATTATTAGTCATCACCCCATAGCCAATCTTCATGGCATAAGCTTTGTTAATCAGTCTCTGATCCCTTAACCCAAGACCTCCTTCCTTCTTTACCCTGCACACATTTTTCCAGCTCACCAGATGCACATTCCTTTTATTAGGACTTAATCCCCAAATGAAGTTCCTAGACATCTTCTCCACCTCCTCACAAATACTGATAGGCACATCAGTGGTTTGCATAGTATATGCTGGCAGGGCTTCCAAAACAGCTTTGGCCAAGGTGATCCTTCCTGCGAAAGATAACGAGTTCTGGTTCCACGAAGACAGCCTGTTCTGGACCCTTTCCACCACATATTTCAAAGAGTTCATGGAAACTCTTCTATGTTTCAGATTCACACCAAGATATTTTCCCGGATCACTAGTAATTCCCACTCCAAGACAATCACTAATCTCCTTGGCTCTATTAATACCCACATTCCTTGAAAAAAACACTCTTGATTTCTCTTGACTAACCTTCTGACCCGAAGCAGCAGAAAACATTTTAAGAACCTGATTAATGATATGAGCCTGATCCAGAGAAGCCTCAGTACAAAAGATTATATCATTAGCAAAAAATAAATGAGATAGAGGAGGGGCATTCTTGTTTAACATGATAGGCTTCCAAGCCTTGATATCAACAGCTAACTAAATTAAATGAGCCAATTTCTCAACACACGAGACAAAAAGGTATGGAGAAATTGGATCTCCTTGTCTAATACCTCGTTAGGGCTTAAATTCTTTGGTTAATCCCCCATTCCACAGAAGATTCATTGTGCTAGATGAAATACAATTGAAAATCAGATCTGACAGGTTCTTGTGAATACCCAAATCCTCCAAAGTATCCTTGACAAACCTCAAATTAAGGCGATCATAAGCCTTCTCCAAATCCACCTTAATCATCATCCACCCTTTCTTCCCTTTCTTCTCTTTCATGGAGTGCACAGTTTATTGGGCTATAATAATATTATCTGCACTCTGTCTCCCTTTAATAAAGCTGCATTGGTTTGGAGCTACCACCCTAGGCATAAACTCTCTCAATCTTTCTGTTATAATTTTAGTCACAGCCTTATACACCATATTGCAAAGACTTATGGGACGGAAATCCTTCATATTTTCTGGGCTATCTTTCTTATGAATAAGGAAAATCAATGATTTATTGATTTTCTTAACTTTCCTAGGGTCCAGAAAGATATTAATAATCAACCTACAAACTGAATCCCCACAATATTCCAATGATTTTGGAAGAAAACAGCCTGCAACCCATCAGACCCTGGAGCTTTAAACTTTCTCATCTTAAAAAATACTCTACAAATCTCCTCACATGAAGGAACTCTAGCAAGATAGTCATTCTCTTTATTATTAAGAGAAGGAAATAAACCTCTCACTGGGTACTCCTCAGCCTCCTCATCATCAGGAGAAAATAGCTTTTCAAAATAGTTCCTGGCCATGTTGATGAGCTCCTCATTGTCAATTACCCAAGTCCCGTCCTCATTTCTAAGAGCAGCCACTTTATTGTGTCTCCTTCTGGAAATATTGGCTGAATGGAAGAACTTTGTGTTCTTATCCCCATATTTAAGCCATTAACATCTAGACCTTTGAAACTAGTCCAATTCTTCCCTCACTAAAATCTCCTACAGCTCCTTCCAAAGGCTCCTTTGAAGAACTTCCATGCTATGATCATATCTGCCCTGCCTATAGTTGTCAATAACCCGAACTCTAGCATAAATTTTGTTCTTCATTTTACTATTCTGTCTATACACATTCTGATGCCACTCTTTAGCCCTCCTCTCAAAGTTATTTCTGGCAGCAACCCAGTCATAATTATTATTCCAGCTATTCTTCACCACATCTTCAAAACCATTCTAGTCATCCAAGAGACTAAAAATCTAAACGGTTTCTCCATGTCATCAGTTTTATTACCCTTATCCTGAGCAAGAAGGATAGGTCTATGATTTGAGCAAAAATAAGGGAGATGAAACATAAACCTATTCAGCCAACTTAGATTCCAAGCCTCATTGGCACAAGCTCTATCAAGCCTTTCCTAGAGTTTGCCCCTTTTCCAAGTAAAATTAGGCCCTTTGAAACCTATATCCTCAAGATCACAATTGGTTAGGCATTGATTCATATCCCTCATACTATTCCAGCAAGCTTCTTTTCCCCCAATTTTCTCATAAGCATTTTGAACAGAGTTGAAGTCTCCTAACACAATCCAAGGCCCATCCACCTCCTGAGCAATAAGTTCCAACTCAAACCATAAGGCTTGCCTCTCTAACCTTCTAGGACTCCCATACACAAAAGTGATTAATTCACTCTTCCCCTCCTCCACATGAAAAACTCTAGTATGAATACATTGGTTATGCTCAGCAACAATATCCACTTTAGACTTCTTATCATCCCATAGAAGCCAAATGCCTCCAACAAAACCCACAACATCTTTCTTAAAGTTTTTGGAAAATCCAAGCTTATTTATAATTCTGACACCCCTACTGCCAGTTATTATAGTTTCCAACAAAGCCAAAACACTAAGATTAAACCTATACTTCATATCTTTAATGAGGGTAGGGAATTCTTTTTTCCCCACCCCCCTACAGTTCCAAGAACAAATAAACATAAAACAAATAAATTGAGCTGGGACCCACATCCCAAAAAAAACTAAAGACTAATAATAGTCTTAACACCCCACAACGGTGTTACATGTTCCTCTAGCACATGCTGCTCCTAAAGAGAAGAAAAGGAATTCAACAAAACTGGGGTATAAACCCCTTTACCTTTGGCTTTTGCTTGGATACCCTCCTCCGAATTGTTAATCCCTCCAGATGCCACAGCTTTATCTATGGATCTCTGTTTCCTTCCTAGTTCGGCACCTCCCAAGGTAGCATTTGGAGGTACATCCTCCAACTCCCCTTTCTTTGAACCATCTGAAATTCACTTACTATTTTTAAATCCACTGCTCCCATCTTTACCTCTACTCTCTTTCAGAATGCCTTTCTTTTGTATACTACTATCCAGCTTCAGATTCTTCACTACATTTTTAAGGCTAGAGGCTCCGTTACTACCTCCCTTCATAGCTACATTCTCTTCTTTCAGTTCAACACTCTTCACAGTCTCATCCTTACTGGGACCTTTTATGAAAATTTGGGCCTCTTTGATTCCAGACTCTGTCTGATTAGCATAGTTTCCTTCACCCTCCTCCATAATGGTGACCATCTTATCCTCCACAGGTTTCATTAATTCAGCCCTGGGTTTTTTTTTTCATTGTCCTTATTTACCAGGCCAATTTTAGGTTTACCTCCCCTTTTAGGCCTTTGGACCACCATCCAGCTCCCAAAAGCCTCCTCTTCCTTATCACTCTCCCTAGCAACTCCATCAGATTTCACATTCATGTGACTCTCCCCATTTCAATCCTCCTCCATCTGATTCTCCGGTTCCTGAGAACGACTAGCAGCACACTAATTCTTCTTGTGCCCATACACACCACACTTGAAGCAAACTAGATGAATTCCTTCATATCCCACCTGAAAAACCCTATCCCCAATTTTAAACTTCGACAACAATCTCTTCCTGAGATCCACTTCAACACAAATTCTATCAAATTTCGCTCTTTCAGTGACAGTCTCATCCCCTAGCTCATTTTTGCGTAAATAATTCCTATCAACTTTAAGAGTTCGCCCAAATAAGTTCTCTGTTTTCCACAGATAATGAGCTGTATAAAACTCAATCGGGAGTCCAGGAACCCTAATCCACACTGCTAGCTTCTTGAAGCTCTCATCGTGCGGATCAAAGAAACGAAATCTTTGGACAACCATGTAGTGATCAGCAACGACCGAGGGGCCCTCCTCCAACACTTGCAAGTAGTCCCCATCATCATGGAACCTCAAAAGAAGGTACCCGTTGTCCATATCTATCAGCTTATAAGTTGACACCAGATTCCGCAGCCTCTGTAGCCTAGCCATAAGGAAACTAATTCCTATTCTCTTTCCCATCAGCTTTATAATCAAAGCTTTTCTCCACTGCTTACAACTCTCCTTATGTTGACTCTTAGATAATTTGAGGGTAGGGCACAAAGGATCATCCTCAAATCCTTGAACAGGTTCCTCATCACAGCCATCCTCCTCTTCCTCCCTGTGTTGGGTCTCCTTCCAATCATCCTCCTCACTTTCCGAGTTTCCTCCTCCATCATTCGGCCTCAGCAATTTATCTTTATACGA
This sequence comes from Gastrolobium villosum, assembly GCA_032173675.1. Classification (NCBI taxonomy): domain Eukaryota; kingdom Viridiplantae; phylum Streptophyta; class Magnoliopsida; order Fabales; family Fabaceae; genus Gastrolobium; species Gastrolobium villosum. The sequence continues at coordinate 87,200 of JAVKPL010004474.1, forward strand.
GATAACCCTCGTACTAGCTTCCAGCTTCTCCAGCATTTCATGATCCATATTATCATCTACTACCTCAACACCTTTTGGCTTCTTCACACTCCTCTGTATCAAGTCCTCTATCTCAACCGTGCGCTCTCTCGCACCTTTTGTTCCATCTTCAGCCGTTTCCATCTCCTTCACGAACCAGCAAACCCTAGCAGAAAGGAAAAAATCGCACGCGTGGTGCTACGCGCTATTTAGTATGTTTGTAGTGAGCCCCCTCCTTAATCTGACATTTATTTCGTCAAAGTTGGTCATTCAAAAAAAAACTCATTTTGTTGTTATGGCTTAAGAAACAACTAAGAAACACAACTTCTAGCCATTCCCAACCACTTTTTTAAGAAAGAAACAAGATGCAGAAACAGCGACAGAGGCTTACTGAGAAGAATCGATTCCCTCCATTTTTATGGCCAATCTCAATAAAAATACTTGGAATTTTGACTAGCTATTTTATTGATTAGATTTTTATGTCACTACCCCATTAAAATAATCTTGATTAGTTTTTGTAGATTTAACCTTAATTAATTGTATTTTATTTACGTAATTTTTTGAATTTTATATTTTTCCTTTACTTAGTTATTTAACATATTATCAAACAAAATTATAAATATAAGTTGAAGTTATTGTCATGCAGGTTCAGGAGGAGCTTGTGGTGGGGGAGCACAACCAATGGGCTAAGCTAGACCAACTATACCAAGTGGACCCGACATCACATCTCAATCCAAATCCTTAAGACATTGGATTAATGACTCGATCCACTTATATACACTTCACTTAGTCCATTACCGATCAATGTGAAACTCAGCACACTTGAATATCTCAATAATCTCACCCTCAAATGTGAAACACATCATTGATATATGCTTTCCCTCAACCAAGTACCCTGGGCCCAAGTACTCAACTCACCTTTAGCCTAACACCAGGCTAGCTCGAGCCCAATCCGGCTCTGATACCACTATCAGGTGGGTCCAAGGAAAAGCCCGTGATAGGGACCACCACCAATGGGCTAAGGCTAAACCAGCCATGTTAAGTGGACCTGACACCATATCTCAACCCAAAACCATAAGACATTGGGTTCATGGTCCATTCATTTATATACACTTGACATAACCTATTAACAAACCAATGTGAGACTCAGCACACTTGAATATCCTAGCCATCTCTCCCTCAAATGTGAAATCAAACATTGGGTTAGACTCCCTTAGACCCTCCTGACAGTGGTATTAAAGTTGGCTTAGGCTCGGGCTAACCAAGTCTTTGGCTATGAGACTGGTTGAGTACTTTGGGCCTGGGTACACAGGTGAGGGGAGCATATAAATGTTAAAGATATATAAAATCATTAATGTAGCCTCACCCAACAACTTAAGCTTTTGGGTTTAAATGGTTCTTTACATGGTATAAGAGTCTCAATGTCTCGCGTTCGATTCTTGTCATCCCCCATTTTTATTGTGGAATTTCTTAGTACATGTAAGTTGGGCTTGATGCATCATCTACCTTTCAAGACCAATGGGCTCTCTTATGAGAGGGCTTGTTAAAGATATATAAAACCATTAATGTAGCATCATTTAATAGATTAAACTTTTGGGTTGAGATAGCTCTTTACAAAATGTTGGAAATTGAAAATCGCGCAAAACACAAATCGAAAATGAAAAAATAAAGGGAGAGAGAAAATTGCCAAAATGATTTACCCTGGTTCTTCGAATGTAGGTTACGACTAGCTTGTCTGTACTATATTCACCTCACTTGATAGCAGAACCCCAGTTGCCTTTCTGCTGACTCCTCCAACAAAGGCCCTCATCAGCATGCGAAATATGAGTCATACCCAATATTCTCCCATTTGATGAATGCTTTGCATGTTTCACCAGTCCTAATGCAGATGTACTCCATTCAAACTTCTCTGAAGTCATTGCTTTGGTTAGAAAATCAGCACTGTTGACCTTTATGTCAACCTTCTCCAGCAATACAACCTTGTCTTCAATTTTCTCTCTAATTAAATGGTATTGTATGCTGATATCCTTAGTCCTCGCATGGAAACCTACGCAACCAAATAGCTTCCTTGACAGCATATGTCAAGACCATTTACTTAGCCTCTGTAGTAGCCACGAAGATAACGGAACACATGGTTCACTGCTGTCCAATGCCCTTTTCCTGGTTTGGACATATACCTGCTCAATACTCTCACTACTTGAACAATATCAGGACGAGTACAAATCATGGCATTGTAGGAGTGAAACACACTATATTATTAGGGCTAAAGTATGATAAATATTGATGAAAATGGTTAAAGATATAGCAAATATTGTTAAATGCAAAGGACTTTTCTAATCTCATGTTTGGTAAGATATTGATTTCAAAATGTATTGATTTCAGGTCAAAATTTCCATATTGGAGCATATGGATCAAGGAGCCGATGGAAGTCAAGTTTCAAGCTAAAAGGAAAGGATTGATTTTACGTTGCATCTCGCCAAATTTCTCGCTCTAGTGGGTTGTTCGGCAAAAAGATATCAAAATAGTCATTTTTACAAATCTATCTCAATGGTTTGCTTGATTCATGTAGCTGGACAAATTTATCTCGATGGTTTGCTTGATTCATCGAGCAACATATCAAGCTGAATAAATTTATCTCGATGGTTTGCTTGGTTCATCGAGCAACACATCGAGCTAGACAATTTATCTCGATGAAATGCTTGATTCATCGAGCAACGTCGAAAAATAAAAGCCCATGGACCTTTTTATAAAAATCAAAGTGAAAGAGGGCTTCAGTAGCGAATTTTGAGGGACTGGAAGCACGATTTGAAGAGAAAGAAAAGGCAATTCTTGGAGAAGAACGCAAAGGAAGAGTCAAATTTTCATCTTGGAGATTAGTCACTAAGTTTTTATTATAGATTCTTGTCTCCTTTCATCTCTTGTTTATTTTTCTTGCACTATGCTAGGCTAGTTTCCTTTTGTAGTTAGGGATATGGATTCAACGTGAATCCTTGTTTGGTTTAAATTATTTCTTTAATAAATTGTCTTAGATTATTTGTCTTACCTTGGAATTAATTTTATACATTTTTGTATGACTTGATCAATCATATAAGGATAAAGATTATTAGGATTAATAATAGGCATATTGGAATTTTAATCTTGACAGGGGTAAACCTCAATTCTTACATGATCTAGACATAGAATTTTAGGAATTGCGAACTTTTGAAATTCATCGCACTTAAGACTTAATCTGAAAGGAATTACTAAGACATTAGAGTTCTAATTGGATTAAAGGGTTAAAGGCATTAAGATATTAGGATTTAACCAACTAATTATTTAGAAGATAAATTATTTGAAATAATTGAGATTAAACATTATTAAAATTAATTTAAATTAATCAAGGAGGATCGAAGGTGAAGTATACCCTAGCTACAGTTTCCATTATTGAATTCTTACCAGTCTTGGCTCTCTAAGTTCTTTATTTCAATTATTTTTAATTGCAACAATCTTCTTATTAATTTTCGTTATTGAAAATTACTCTTCCAAACTACTTGATTTGTCCAAATTAAGGGGAATAGTGGGAATAGTGATTGGAGCATTTAATCCTCGGAGAAACGATAACTCTACTCATCTCTTTATTACTTGTTCGACTTGTATACTTGTAGTGATTGCAACAAGCATACACCAGACCGCCAACTGCACTAGTATAAGGAACTGATGTCATCTCTTCATCTTCTTCTCCAGTCTTGGAAGTTGGAACACTGGCCAACCGATAACTTAGAACTAGTAGACATGGGAGTCGACACAGGTTTACAGTCAGCCATCTTGAATTTCTTTAGAACATCTTTTATATACTTCCATTGACTCAACTACAATCTTTCTTTGTCACACTCTCTTTTAATCTGTATACCTAAAATCACATTCGCAGCGCCTAAATCTTTCATTTCAAACTGCTTTATCAACAGTCCTTTAACAATGTTGATCATCTTCAAACTGTTTTCAACAAGTAACATATCGTCAACATACAAAGTTAGAATAACAAAGTCACCTTGTAACCTTTTTCACATAAACACAATAATCAACATCACAGGGGTCAAAGCCAAGTTTCACCACATAAGTGTCGAATTTCGTGTACCACATCGTGGGGGGCTGTTTCAGGTCATATAGAGATTTACTCAGCTTGCAAACTAGCTCCTCTTTACCTCTTACTATGAAACCCTATGATTTCTTCATGAAGATAACCTACTCCAAAATACTATGGTGGAAAGTCGTCTTCACATCTAGATGCTCCACCTATATGTTATATGCAGTTGCTACAGACAAAACTAGCCTTGTGAAATTTAACTTTTTAACAACACCTCACCATAATCAACCCCTTTTGTATGTGAATATCCCTTCAACTGAGCCTTATAGCTCTCAATTTCTCCATTGGCACCAACTTTTTTCTTGAACAACCACAGAGAATATAGTTTTCAGGTGTATACCTCTCAAATGATATTCTTTCCCTTGTGGACCTCCTCAGCATTGATGCTTCAACTTCAGCCTCAGTTCAAAATCTTCATCTTCAACCACATTTTGTTCAGCAGCTTCAGAATTTGAACTTTCGAAAAATTTACTACATCATATTTCAAACCCACATCTAACTCCACGGTCTGTGGCTCTTCAGGAGCTTTCGAAAAAATCTCATTCGGCTTAGATTCCCTGAACACAACATTTATGTTGTAAGTTACACTTTGAGTATTGGGATTCCACAACTTATACCCTTTAACGTCATCCTTGAAACCAATGAAAATGCACTTATCAAATTTAGTGTCAAGCTCACTTCTTCTCTCCTTGGATACAAGCACATATGCTTCACAACCAAACACTCTAACATAAGATACATTTGGTCTCTTCCCGAACAATGCTTCATATGTAGTCTTTTCCTTCAAGGCCGATGTAGGGTATCTGTTCTTCAGATAACAAATAATAGTCATTGCCTCCACTCAAAACTCAACTGCCAAGCATGCACCACTCAGCATACTCCGTGATTTCTCCATAAGAGATCGACTCAATCTTTCTGCCACTCCCATTCTGTTGAGGTGAGTAGGCGTAGTTTTTTTCCTTGCAATCCCATTGCTCGCATAGAATTGATCGAACTTCATTGAACATAACTCTCCTTCATTATCAATTCTCAGCGCCTTGGTTTTCGGTCAAACTGATTTTCCATCAAAGCATTGAACTCGCAGAATTTATTAAACTTTTCATCCTTGCTGAGAAAGAAATATAACCACACATCTGGAAAAACCATCAGTAAAAGAAACATAATATCTTGATATTCCATGTGATGCAACATGTGTGGGGCCAAACACATCGATGTGTATCAGGTCCAGAATCCCCTCAACTCTTCCTTCTATGGAATCAAAGATATACCCAATTTTGCTTCCCTTGCAGGCAGTGCTCGCAAAATTCAAACCCCATAGAGCAGCTCAGAATTCCATCCACCAGCTTGTTTGATGTCAGAGTTTGTAGACCTTTTCCTCTAATATGCCCTAGCCTTCTATGCTATAACATAAGAGTGTCCTCCTCCGCCTATTCAGTTATGTAGCTTTCACCACTGAACATTGCGTTGCCCAGTAGTTTCCCTAGTTTACCATGGCGCTCTCCTCTTGTAATAACCAAACTCCACGAGTTACCTTGCATGAATATTTATCAATGTTGAAATTAATACCCGCATCTGTCATATTACCAACGAATATCGGATTTCTTGTAAGCCATGGAATATGCATCACATCCGGCAGATTCTTGATTGTTCTGTCATTCATCTTCAGCTTTACCTTTCCACGCTCTACAATAGCATGAGTCGTGACATCTCTTGTTTTGATCGTTCCACCAGAATATGATTCATATGTGCAGAACCACTCCCTATAAGGTGTCATATCAAACGATGCTCCAATGTCAACGATCCAGTCTTTGCAGTCGCTATGACTGTCGAACGCCATGTATAGGTTCCCTGCACTATCTCCATAGCAGAACCATAAGGTGGAGGATCATCTAGCTTCTCAGGAGGACCTACGCTTTTATTTTTGTAATTTATCCTCAGATGTCTGACCTGGAAGCGCAAATATCAAAATTGGTCTTATGTTTGGCCGCGCCAGTAGCGCGGGACTGGTGCCAGAAGCACGTAACTGCATTTGATTAATAATTTAAACACTGGTTTTTTTTCTCAATCTCTCATAAAAAAAATAAATCAGTGACTTAAAAATCTTCATCCATTGCTTTATTACGAGTGCTTTTGGATGAATTTTTTTTTTTTTTTTTGAAAAAAGTCGTTTTTTTTTTTTAAAAAAGGTCCTCTTGGTTCATTTTAATTTTTAAATGTTTGAAATACCATCTTAAAAAAAACAGAATTAAAAAAAAAAGTTAAAATAGTTCTTTTTTTAGAAGTTAGGATTCCTTATTTTTGAAAAAAAAGAAGAAGCCAAAAGTCAAATAAATTCTTTGAAAATTCAATTTTATCCCAACTCCACTCCAACTGCTCTACCTCACTACCATCACTCACATATCCTTTTTAGTAATTTTATATATAAAAAGTTCTTATTAATTTTAATATTCAAATAAATATTTTATTTAAAAAGATTTTTTATTTATTCAATCCAAATATAAAATAACTTTAACTTTTTTAAAAAAAGCATTATAAAAAATGCAAGGTATGATTTTTTTTTAAAAGCACATTCAAATTAGCTCTTTTCAAAATTCAGCGTCCGTGTAAGATTTATGCAAAAATCATTATGTGCAAATACACTTTGTGGGTGTTAGGATGAGCTCTTTTTTATAAAAGAAACTGCTTTTTGTGTGTGTGTGATTTTGTGCATTTGAATAACACTTTTAAAAAAGCCTTAATTTTAAATATATATATAGGGGAAGGTTATAGAACCTCTTAGAACTATACTTTATCACTATTGATTTCCTCTAATCAACGGTTATCATTTTAATAAATTAAACTCATTAATTAATTATTAATTCACAATAAATGATAACCGTTAATTGGCAGAAATCAACTGTAATAAGATATGGTTGTAAAATGATGTTGTAAAAAAAAAGATTGTAACTATAACCTTCCTTTTATATATATATGGGAAAAACATTTCTCAAGCAGCTTGAGATAAGTTTATCTCCGGCTAGCCCCAAAACTATGTCGTTTTGATTAATGAAGGGTGTTTATGTAACTTTAGGTGAATTAATGAAGGGTGTTTTTGTAATTTTATTTTATTTTATATCATATACATTTTACTGAAATACCCTTCATTAATTCACCTAAAATTACCTAAACACCCTTCATTAATTAAACCGACGTAGTTTTGAGGCTACCCCGGAGATAAACTTATCTCAAGCTGCTTGAGAAATGTTTATATATATATATATATATATATATATATATATATATATATATATATATATATATATATATATATATATATATATATATTAAAAGTTAGAATTTCTATGAAAAAAAGTAGAAGTGAAAAATTAAATAATTTGTTAAAAATTCAATTTTATCTCAATCCCGCTTTATGAGACCACCTCACTACCACCACTACATCATATAACCCTTTTAGTAATTTTATATATAAAAAGTGCTTATTAATTTTAACATCTAAATAATTTTTTATTTAAAAAGGGGGGGGGGGGGGGGGAGGAGGATCGAAGGAGACGTATCTAATAGCCTTTTTAGTTTTTACTGCATTATGGAGTTCAAAAAAAAAGTTTGTTATAAAGTAAATTATCTTTCAGAAAATAATCTAATTTTTTGTTGTAATATTATTGAAAAGATTGATCACAATAAATTCTAATAAAAAGACACTGGTTTAGAGAATATAGAGAATGAATCCAATAAAACCTCAAAGGGCCAGACAACCAATTTTGACTTGACCACAAAGGCAATCCATCACGCATATAATGCATGAAATTGGCCATCACTTAAACTCAATGAATAAATGATAGCTCCAACTTGACACCACACCTATTGAATCCAGTCTGACCGTAGGCTTGTTTATCAAGGAATAGCATGAGAGAGATCACGACTCTCCACCAATGAACATGAACACCATCTTACAAAAGGCGATATAAAACAAGGCGCTGCTCCACATTATAAAGATAGATATTTAGCCCATGTATAATATCTCACTTTGAATACTAAATTGACTTGAACGTTGGAGTACCTATACCTTGCAGGTACCCTCAATCCCCTCCAAACTACCCAAATACATAAATTGCATATCAACCATCTCACCAAACATCCCAACATATTGGCAAATTACCTCACTAGCTATCATTCTCTTCGTCAACATTCTTCAATCTCATTGTGATCAAACCCAATCCAATATCAGATGCACTGATCATATATATAAAAAGTTACGGCTGACAACTGTCGTAAAAAAAGTATATATTACTCTAGCTTTTAATCCAAGTAGTGATAAATTCACCAAAAGAGTTCGTCTAATAATCTGTTTAATTACCTAAAATACAATACTAAATGGAAAAGAGAGAAATATTTAGAATTAAACAGAAACATTTAATATTTTCTAAAGGATAAATGAATACTTTATTAGTCCTACAAGGATTAGCATAGTAACACTTTAGTCTTTGAATCATTCTTAACGGGGGTAATTCTTCTCTTAGGCAGCATAAGAGAAGTATTATCTTATACTCAAACAATAAATAGGAAAGAGAAAAAAGTTGAATATGAGAAAAAATAAATCTTGTAGAACCCATTTGAAAAATGTGAGTGTAGGAGATAATATTTGTTTTATGTAACATAAGAAAAGTAATTCCCTTTTACCAGATACATTGGTTCCTCTGTTAAACTTTGACATTAAAAGCTAACAGAGTTGATGTGTACAGATGAATGCCAAGCTATATGGATTATATATGGCAAAAATATTTCTATAGCAACTTTAGATAAACTTATCTACAGCCGCCATTTTTAACTATGTTTTTCCGGGAGAACATAATTATAATGTTAAAGTTGCCCTTTTCTCTCTCTCCACGTCAACTTTAACTTTAAAGAGCCCTTTTCAACTTTAACGTTATAACTATGTTTTCCCGGGAGAACATAGTTAAAAATGACAGTTGTAGATAAGCTTATCTAAAGTTGCTGTAGAAATGTTTACCCCATTATATATATAGGGGCAGGATATTCTTACACTAGTGTAAGAGTTATAAGTCTTACACACAATCTTGATCATTGATCCACTTGTATTCAATGGCTCACATTACTAAAAAACTAGAGCTCTTAGATATGAGTGGGATCAATGGTCAAGATTGAGAGTGTAACTTACACTGGTGTAAAATGATCCTGACTCATATATATATATATATATATATATATATATATATATATATATATAAGGACTAACATGCAACCAGCTCTCATGTTAATTTGCACCATGCTTTGGTAGCAAATAAGAGAAGAGAATTTCGTTCCACATATCAGGAACACCAGGTAGACACCAATGACTACAATCTGGCACAGATGGATTGTCACTCCAAGTGCCCACATGCCCATCGCTCCTATATGCATCCATTGGTGTAACGTGCAGAACTGTTACAGGAGCACTCATTTTTTTGACAACTCTGTTGATCATATCTGAAATTGGGCTTCGGTCCTTGCCATTAGTTCTCTTCCAAGGCCTTCGACTCACTTTGCAAGCATTACGGTTCTGTCCACTGTCACAAAGACAAGCATTTTAAGTCTTAACACTCTACACCTATCATCAAGTTTCATAGCCTTGTGTTATTATTGAAGAATAAGAAATCTTACACTCACTCTTAGTTGTTAAGAATCAATAATTAATTAGTACGTATAACTCAATAAATTACAATTATCAGATGCACGTATATAAACAACTAAAATTGAGTATAAGACTTCTTATTCTTATACCAGTAAGTTAATACTGCCCCAAAAGAATAGGGAAATAAATCCTGTTTAGTTCATATTTAAGTCATTGTCCCAAATGGTGCACAACCTACCTCCAATGAGATGATTCAAAAGTACGGAAGAATATTCTTGTCCTGTTTGTGTTAATTGTATTCTCTACCCAAGATGCCCAGGTGAGCAGAGCTGTGTTGAAAGCAGAATTGATTGGCATTCCAAGCTTAACTGAGTTACCAACCTGAAAATACCAGCCCCTGTCTGAAGATCACGTTAGCAGCAAATGGCTAATACTATTCAAGAAAACTTAGTCCTAGATATGTATCTAATACTCAAATTGTACATGCCCAATTTTGGAGAAAACTAGTATGTATATATTGAGGTAAACAGAAGAATGTCCAAAACATTTCACATCTAAGTTAGTTTTATGCAACTGTTTAGTGGTTGCCAAGTAAGTTCATCTCCGAAGTTGGGTAGTTAGTATCCTGGATGATATTTCTATACAGGACAGATGGTGATAAGACAACATCTAGTTGAAGTTCATTTATGAGTTATGACAGTGTCGATGGTATATAAGCATCTAATCTAATGTAAAGAATTATGAAGATCAAAAGCTTCTCAACCTCTCAATTGATTTGTGTCAAAAAAAATTATTTAGTATCTTCCCAAGCCTGGCATACGGCTTCTCCTAAGAGAAATAGTTTTGTACAAGTAATAAAAAACCTAAAAAAAAAGAAACTTAAAACCACTTCCCGTTAAATCCGACTAGCGAGTGTAGGGTGGAGGTAATCCTTGTACGCAGCCTTACCCTTGCATAATTGCAAAGAGGCTGTTTACTGTATTCGAACCCATGACCTTTCAGTCATGAAAGAACAGCTTTACCATAAGTAATAGCATTAATTAAAAAATTTCAAACGCTTAAAATCCTCCCAATAATACTCCTAACTAAACATTCAGAAAAATCACATTTCTCTGCAGCAAGTACTTGTAGACTTAGAAATGTTTCCTCAATTTGATGAATAGAACCCAAAATTATCACATGAATGAGGTTGTCATTTTAGGTAAAGCTAGTGCCAGTTGAAAATCCTTTGAACACACTAGTACAATGAGATATATATCTTCTTGCAACTCTTATCACTAATAAAGATGTCTGACTTGTAAACAGCCAGCAAAACATGCATTCTCCGGATCCAAAGATGAAAGTTAAGTCCATTAGTCCTAAAGCATTATCATAAAGCATGTAAACAAAAGATGATGAGAAAGAAAATCAAATCTCTTGAATTCATGAAAAATAAAATAAAATGGCATTGACATGTATATATTCTATCTTTAAGAAAAAAAAAATGCATATCATATTTCCATTTGGAGAATGAAGTTACTCACATGTCAAAAAGCTTAGTCCGCGTCCACCAGTGACCTGAATTGAATATGAGAACATCTGAATCAACCCACTCATTGCTAATATCATCGATCTTGTCCAATCTCAGTGTTGTCTTCACCCTTTGGGGTCCATGTCTAGGCACCTGACCAGGCTTTACCAGGAATACTGATCGATAAAAATCGATTCTAACATCAAAAGAACTAAATTTCACCCCTAAAAACCTAATCTGTTTCGTGATATTGTGGCCTCTAATTTCATAGACACTCTTCTTATTCTCAACTCCTGTCATTAGCAAACATATCAAGGACTCCCATTGAGTCCTACTCAATGAATCTCCAACAAAAACAACCCTTTTGCCACGAAGTTGTTCAAGTATTCTACGAGCATCAAACCTTGGAATATCACAATTCTTTGGTTTCCACCTCCATTTTGTATAACCTCTGTCTTTACGCCCATTAGCAAGGCAATTAAAACCTCTTTCTGCAAATGGGCAGTGAGAAGCATCATATAAAGGGTAGCTATCATCCCGGATCCAACTTCCTTCAAACACATTGCATGTGCTCATTGAAACATTGGATTTCAGAATCTCATAACTATGAACTAGTCGGTGAGAACTGTTAGGAATCTCATAACTCTGAATCACTGAGGGAGAATTGGGAAAAGCATATGAGTATGCCCAAGAAAGAATCAAGAGGAAAGAAATCAAAGACCCAGTTGTGACTAGGCCATTGAAAGAAACAAAAATCCAGGCATTGCAGTTACCCTTAATAATTTTGTTAGCAAAACCAAAAGCTCTTGAGAATAAAGTCCTAAACTTTTCATATGAAATCCAAAAACTAACCATACCCAGAATCTGCATGAATTGCAAAACCCACCAACTATCCCATATATCCATTGTAAAAGTACCTCTACATCTATATTATCATACTACCAAAACCATAATTCCTCTAAGATGGAAATTTGAAAACTTAAGAAGCTAGTGAACAAAATTATGCTTGCATTCAATGTCTAAAAACTAGCTTACTTAACACAAAACAGAACATTCATAGCCCAAAACTAAGACTAGAAAATGGCAAGTTTGAAGACAAAGAATTGCTGAGTGTTTAGAAGAAAAGGAAAAAATAAAAATAGAAATGGAGATGCAAGTGAATTGAAAGATTGCAGCTTTATCAAGGTTAATGCACAAGGTGGTGGTTGTGGTTGTGGTTGCAGAAGTTGGTTGAGACTTGAGAGGCATGAAAAAGTGGACGTGCAAGCAGAGGGCGAGGGCAATTGGGTCATTATAACATATTCTACTCCCTAGAGAGCCTTGTTTGGTTAAGTTAAGAACATGATTTCTTAAATGCAAAAGTGAAAAGCAAAGAAAAAGGGAAAAACACGGAGAACCAACGGTAATTGCATATTAAAATTTGTCGGTGATGTTCAGGAAACAAACACAAGTTTCCCAAAAAAAAACCTCGAACTTTTATTGGATTTGATTTGTTATGTTAAACAAACTCATTTCAGTTATATGGATTAAAAGTATGAGGGTTGTTAGAAAAAATTATAAAACTGGCCCAATTTTGTTGAATTAATATGTTAAATGAAAATTATAAAACCCAACTTTTATTTATTTATCCTTTAAAATGACACAACTTTATTATTTCATTCTATAAAGAGGTGAGACCCATATCTTTATTTTTTTGTCAAATCTCTCCTCTTTATCTATCTCTTTCTCTCTCTTAAAATGACACAACTTTACATCCTTTAATGATACACACTCTATCCTTTATTTAATTCTTCCCAACAAACTCATTTTAGTGGACCAGAAGGGTTGGCCCAAACCCTGGCCCAATTTTGTTGAACTAATAAAATTAAATAATGATACTTCTGTTTCACAGAGGCTATCAAATTTTCTATGTGATGTTGAATGGATTTCATAGGATTCTTATTTGGATGTTAACAACAAAAATAAGTTGGCTTGCGTGAAACTCAATTCCTTTATATCAACATCGTCATAATTGTAAATTACTTTACAATATTTTGGGTTTTAATTTACAAGGATGATTCGGTTTGACTGAGATAACAACGAATAATACACACCAAACAACTGAAAGCGATTACTTATATATTTATTTTTAAGTTGGTCAGCTGTTATTTTATTTCATCAAGACTCATTTTCATATTTATTTATATGTCACAATTTTAAACGCAGAAATGTCTCTTAAAAATTGATTATTTCATGCTATAAAAAGTTAGGAGTTCAATGGACTGCATTCTTCTGTTCGTGGTAAATAGACTCAATAATTGACAGTAACGGTAGGTTTGAAAATATTTTCTCCAACTATGATGTAGAGTGTGATTTCCTATACCCGGTATACAGTGATATTTAATGTAAATAATGATGGAATTTTTTACATGAAAATTTTGTAAAAGTTATTAATAAAAGGATTTAGTGTTTATAAGGACATAAAATTATATTATTTTAAATAAGAGAATGATGAAGTAAAATCATAGGAATAAATTAAGTTATATTTTTTTCTCACTTAAAATAATACAATTTATATTCTTTAAAAGGATAAATATTTTTCTCTTAATAAAAATCCCATTGCTGAACATAAGCAAAAAGTAGAGAAAACTGTATTGGGTCGTGTTGCTGCTAAGGGAATTTTTTAAGAGTAATATCTTTTTAATATATTTCAAAACTACCATTTAAAAAAAAAGTAATTCCTTCCATGTAAAATTGAGTAATATTTCCTTTTTTTTTAATATATTTCAAAACTACCATGATCCTTCCACCGAGAAATTGAGTCTGTGAATTTTTTTTTTTTTCTCTTCTCATCTCTTAATATTTTCTCTCTTTCAGTCACCTCCATCCCACCAAATATTTTTTAGGCCAGGAGTACCCATGCTCGTTGCGAAGATGCTATTTGGCTCTGCTGACAATCTGACATAGCTATTATTATGCGGTCATGAAGGTGTATGTGAAATTGTGAATATAAACCACTGAAATTAGTTTTACTTTTATGCAGAAGGAAGAGAATTAGAGAGAGGGGAAGTTAATTCTATTTTTCAAAAATAAATGTTACCCTCTATTTTTTCACAAAATTTAAAAAAAAAAAAAATCTTGGAAATTCTTTAATTATTAGTTATTTAATTTGGAAGCTCCAAAGTTGCTTGTAGATCCAAGATCTCACTTAGAAGTGATGTTTCTGTGCAAGCATAATAACACAGTGAGACGTCACTTTCCCATTAACCCTTCTCGACCCATATGCTGCTGCTGGATGTGTTGTACCCCCACACGCCACGTCAAATATGACACGATACGACATCTTGATACATTAGTTCTAAAAAATGTTAAATTTTAATATGTTAGGACACATTTTGATATTATATAATATTTTTAATTTGTGTAGTATATATTATATTTATCAATAATTAAATAAAAAAATAAAGCTAAACTTATAATACCCATTAATTTTGCAAAAAAACATAATATATCCCAAATATTTATATTAAACTCAATAAAATTGTAATTGTAATCTAACGAATCTAATAGTTTGAACTCAAAATGCAATACAACGTAACCTTTGGACTTTTTTTGAGTTTTTGCAAGAAGTATTAGAGTGTCGGTGAGTGTCAGAAAATGTCGGACACGACACATCAGGATTTTTGAAGTGTCGGTGTTTTGTAGTTTATGAGTATGTGCTTGTCCCATTGTTGGTTAAATTGTCCATTGTATTAACACGTGCGTTATGTAAATAATCAATTCAATTCAAAAATTTATGTCGTTGAGTTATGAATTTTTTAATAATTTATATTATTCTCTAATATATTCCCTTATGTAAGAGTTTTTTGAACTTAAAACGTGAATATTGCATACACACTCTCATGTAAGAGTCATTTGGATTTGAAGCGTGTATATTATACAAGCTCAATTTTTTATGATTATTGAAGCTCTAATACCATGTAAAAAATTAATTCAACCCAAAAGCGTTATTCTCTAACATTAAGTGATATATTAATAATTTTATATTATATATATAGGTTTTATGAATCTCATGCAATAGGAGAAAATCTCTCTGATGCTATAGACACAATTATGTGTGGAACCCACGACGCTTATAAAAAAAGAAGAAGAAGAAGAAATAACATGGATATCGATGTATGTGTATGAGAGAAAAATACTCCTCTAGTGAGAATATATTTTAGGGAAAAAATGTTTATCCTTTTAAATGACACAACTTATATCCTTTCACTCTCATGAGACCCCACCTTTATTTTTTTGTTAACTCTCTATCCTCCTTTATCTATCTCTTTCTCTCTCTTAAAATGACACAACCTTACCTCCTATAAAATGACACACAGTTTACGAACTATGGGAAGTCTTATTAGACATTTTATCTAATAAGCTAGTTGTCTCATCTTTCTCTGTGTTATTTGTTATGTGTGCTCTATCCGTTAGACATCTTATACCCTATATAAGTTGCTTAACTGACATACGAAGTTTATTAGTTGCTTTGTGATACGGTAGTAGCAACAGAAGAAGCAGAAATTGAGGAAACTGGGTACTTAAGAGAGCCAAATTATTAGGAACCCTAACAGAGGAAGGAGAGAATAGGAACAGAGAGAAGAGAAAGAGTATTCTATTATTTTCGTACCAAAGAAACTAACAACAACAAGTCTTTAATAGCCAATCAACAGTAACTAACCAATCAACTAACTATACAACTAACTCCATGAACAGTAACTAACTCTATGAACAGTAACTAACTATTAACAACTAACTCCATGAGTAACTAACTATTAACAACTAGTCAAGCTACAAAGTCTTGAAGTCTAATAGAGTGTTGTCTCACTCTATTAGATGTCCTTTGTGTAACAATACCCGCGTCTGCAGAAACAACCTTGTCCTCAAGGTTCAAGGTAGGATAACAACTAACCAAGTGCTCTTCAGTCTCCCACGTAGAGTCTTCCGGAAGTGCATTTGACCACTGCACCAAATATTCGCGTTGAAGAACTCCATTAACTGTAACAGACCGAACAGAAAGAATGGCCAAAGGGGTCTGCACTGGATTATTTTCAACAGCCACATCTGGCAAAGGCATGGGTTGAGCATCCAAACTACCTCTAAATGGCTTCAAGAGGGAAACATGGAAAGTTGGATGAATTTGACAAGTAGGAGGCAACTCCAAACGATAAGCCACACTGCCCAACTTCTTCTCAATGGGATAAGGGCCAAAGTAGCGTTTGGCAAGTTTATGATTAGCACGTCTCGAAACTGAAACTTGCCTATAAGGTTGCAATTTGACCCATACCAAATCCCCTACTTCAAAGGAACGCTCCTTCCTATGTCGGTCACTTTGTATCTTCATACGGTTCCTGGCTTGCTGCAAATGAGATTTTAAACGAACAAGGATCTCATCACGTTGCACCAAAAGAGACTCCACTGCCTCCACTTTGATTAAACCCCTAGGACAGTGTGGAATATGGACAGGAGGTTTACCAAAGACAGCTTCAAAAGGACTCATCCCAATGCTGGAATGCACACTGGTATTGTAATGGTATTGAGCCAAACCAAGCAATCCAGCCCAAATCTTAGGCTTCTCATGGCAAAATGAACGAAGGTATTGCTCAAGATAGCGATTAGTTACCTCCGTCTGACCATCTGATTGTGGATGATAGGCCGTACTTGTGTGCAGGGAAGTACCACTCAATTTAAACAATTTAGACCAAAACTGGCTAACAAAAATCGGATCCCTATCGGTTACAATTGAGCGAGGGAACCCATGAGTGTATACCACCAATTCACAAAATAATTGTGCTACTGACATAGCTGTAAAAGAACGGGGTAAGGGCCCAAAATAAGAAAACTTGGATAGCCGATCCACAATGACAACAATAGTGGTATACCCTTTTGAAGGAGGTAAGGCCACAATGAAATCCATAGTCAAGTCTTCAAATATGCCTGTAGGAACAGCCAATGGCTGCAACAAACCACTTGGTTTAGAAGTCTCATACTTCACTTGTTGGCACACAAGACAATTCCTCACAAATTGCTTGACATCCTTCCTCATGGAACACCAGTAAAAAGTAGCACTAAGCCTTAAAAAAGTGCGCAACACACCTGCATGGCCACCTACTGGAGTAGAATGTGCCTCATGAATTAAACGTGGAATCAAGGAAGAAGTTGGGCTAAGCAGAAATCTGCTGTTGTGGAACAGAACCCCATCCTTCACTGTGATAGGAGAACTCTCATTCGGCTTGCTCCTCAAATTCTCAGCTTGCTGCAGCAAATAAGGATCCTCCACATTTTGCGTCTTAATCTCCTGCAAAATGTTAAAAACTGGTTCTGTAACCAAAACATTCACCATGCCATCTTCATAAATCCTGGACAATGAATCAGCCACCACATTACTGCTACCAGCTTTGTATTCAATTGAGAAATCATAACCAAGCAACTTACATAAGTACTTCTGTTGCTCTGTAGTCTGTATGGTCTGATTCAACAACTCCTTCAAACTTTTATGATCGGTTTTAATCACAAAAGTTGACCCGAGCAAATACTGTCTCCACCTCTTGACAGCTGAAGTAATGGCATATAGCTCCCTCACATATGTGGAAGCTTTAGCCATTCGAAAATTTAGCTTCTTACTGAAGAAAGCTAATGGTTTTTCAAGCTGTAATAACACTGCCCCCACCCCACTGTTAGAAGCATCAGTCTCAATGACAAAAGGTAAACTGAAGTTCGGTAAGGTGAGGATGGGAGTGGAAGTCATAGCATCTTTTAACTTGTGAAAAGCCTGAGTAGCATCCTCTGACCAATGGAAACTAACTGAAGACTTTAACAATGCAGTTAAGGGATTGGCTATCATAGCATAATTCTTCACGAAACGTCTATAATACCCAGTGAGGCCAAGGAATCCCCTCAATTGCTTTAAATTCCGAGGCAAGGGCCAATCCACCATAGCCTGAATCTTCTTCATGTCTGCATGTACCCCTTGATGAGACACTACATGACCCAAATACTCAATAGAAGATGCACCAAAAGAACATTTAGAAGCCTTAACAAAAAACTTATGCAGTTGTAAGCAATCAAGAGCAATTCCCAAATGCATAATGTGTTCCTCCAATGTCCTACTGAAGACCAAAATATCGTCAAAGAAGACAATAATAAATTTGCGCAAATAAGGCCTAAACAGGTGATTCATCACAGCTTGAAAGGTGGCAGGAGCGTTTGTTAACCCAAACGGCATCACTAGGAACTCATAATGGCCTTCATGAGTCCTAAATGCTGTTTTATGAATGTCTTGAGGTAAGACTCGAATCTGATGATAGCCAGCCCGAAGATCAAGTTTACTAAAGACAGTAGCTCCCCCCAATTCATCTAGAAGCTCATCAATAGTAGGAATTGGAAACCGATCCTTGATAGTAATTGCATTCAATGCCCTATAATCGATGCACATCCGCCACGTATTATCTTGCTTCCTTACCAAGAGTACAGGAGATGAAAAAGAACTATGGGAGTGTTGAATAAACCCAGCCGTCAACAGATCAGAAACTTGCCTCTCTATCTCTGACTTCTGATGATAAGCATATCTGTAAGGTCGAACAGAGACTGGTTTTGAACTTGCCTCCAAATGAATAGCATGATCTAAGCCCCGAAAAGGAGGAAGCTCACTAGGAATCTGGAATATAGCTTGATATTGCAATAGAATTGGCCAAAATGCAGCAGCCACCTTGTCTTTTATAGAAGACAACTCAGATTCCCATGATGACTGACTCTGCAAGACACAACATCGAGATGAGTCTGTTTCACAAACAATGTGATGTGGAACAGGCTTCCCAGCCGGATGAGCACCCTGCAAGAACACCTTCTCACCATGCCAATGGAACTCCATGGAAGTTTCCACATAATCATGGGTAACCTTTCCCAACTGCTGTAACCACGGCATACCCAAAATGATGCTAAGATCAACCAATTCCAGCACCCAAAAATCCAGTAAAAAAACATGACCTTGCAGACTAACATGAACACCAAGGCACTTCTTGTCAGTCATCAAAAAATCCCCATTTCCCATAAACACACGTAATTTCTTAGCACGCGTCATGGGTAAACGTAAACCACCAGCCAACTCCTTCTGAATGAAGTTATGAGTACTTCCAGAATCAACCAACACAGCCACCTCACAATTCTTAATGACAGAAGAAAGCACTAGAGAAGGTGTACCTGAATGATCATCAAGCGTGTGTAAGGCCCCATCCTGTGTTGCCTTTGAAAAATCTTCAGACTGCCACACAATCTCCTCCTCCTCATCAACCGCCCCCTCAAGAGAAGATTGAAAATCTCCCACCATCAACAGCAATTTATTTTTACACCTATGTTGAGCCGTCCACTTTTCATCACAATAGTAACATATTCCCAATTCCCGCTTCTTATGGAAATCAATATGAGAAAATTTCTTCAGGGCTGGAGGTGCAGGTAACGCCAGCTTTGGTTTGGGAGGGCCCAATTGAGATACAGGAAGAATAGAAGGAGTAAGGGAAGATGCTGGTGCATGAGACACAGGGGTGACAACAGCTTCTGACGTCGAAGAAGGAAACTTCGAAAAAAATTTCTTACCAGAAGAAAACGAACTGCGCAACTCCATGTGATGGTCATCATAAGCTAAGGCATACTGCATAGCTTGATGAAGATTGACAGGTGAACGAAGTTGAACAACACCTCTGAGTTCCGATTGCAACCCAGAAATAAAAAAACTCATATACAAATCATCATCAAGACCAGGAACTTGATTGATTAATACCTCAAATTGCTGAATATAGTCACGCAAAGCTGCTGTTTGGGTCAATTTGGACAACACTCCTTTGAGATTCGTAAAGGAAGAAGCTCCAAAACGCTCACGCAAGGCGCGTGTCATATTTTCCCAAGAACGAATTAACCCACTACCGTACATCCACTGGTACCAAGCAGCCGCCGAACCATCCATGCGCAAACCAGCCACCGCGACCTTTAACTCTTCAGGAACTTGTTGAAGCACAAAGAACAACTCTGTTCGAAAGATCCAATTATTAGGATCTACACCAGAAAAAAGAGGGATTTCTAACCGAATCGCCTTAGTGAGGTTTCGAGGATCCAGATCTACTCGAGGTTGGGGATCGCGACGAACACGATCATCTCGTCCCATCATCGCATCGTGCAATTGTTGAAGTTGAGTCGTCAACGAAGCAAACTGAGCCTGGCTTTCCACACGATTTTCAACAAAACGTTGATCCACGCGATTCTGGAAGGCAAGATTCTCTTCCTTGTCGCGATCAACCCGTAACTGTAGCGCGGAAAATTCATCCGCCAATTCCTGGAGACGCATCGCGAGTTCGAGAGATGGAAGCACCAATTTATTAGGAACCCTAACAGAGGAAGGAGAGAATAGGAACAGAGAGAAGAGAAAGAGTATTCTATTATTTTCGTACCAAAGAAACTAACAACAACAAGTCTTTAATAGCCAATCAACAGTAACTAACCAATCAACTAACTATACAACTAACTCCATGAACAGTAACTAACTCTATGAACAGTAACTAACTATTAACAACTAACTCCATGAGTAACTAACTATTAACAACTAGTCAAGCTACAAAGTCTTGAAGTCTAATAGAGTGTTGTCTCACTCTATTAGATGTCCTTTGTGTAACACAAATGCAGAAGAAGATGAAATTGATGATGCTGATCAATTGGAAGAACAAAGCATAGCCATCAGGAAGGGAAAACGTGAAAGGAGAAGACCCTTGAGATTTAAGGATGACGTGTAAGGTTGTTAGAGTAGTTAGTTGGGGAAGTGTGACGTGTAAGAAGAATAAGAAGGGAACAGGGTACGTGGCTGTTAGTTGACCATTGTAATAAAATAGGGAATGCAATGTAACAAAGGCATTGATGAATAATACATGAAAATTCTTTTCCTCTCATCGCTTAATTCTCTCTTCTATCACTATCATTCTCTCTTTCCCAAAAAAAGGGATTGACAAAATTCAGCTTGTAATATTTAGCATTATACAATCCTTAAATTTGTCAAGAATTAAATTGCTAAACAGTTGGATACTAGAAACGTACGCTAGACATTTAGGAATAAAGCATGTAGAAGTATGTGCTTCCAAATAAAGAATGAAGAACGTGCAACATATGCAGTGCATCAATAGACTCAGAAATACAAAAGAATGGAACTTTTTCTTCTTCTTTTTCTTACTTCCCTTTTCTTTTCCATGCAATTGCTAATGGCCTATAAAGAGACAATTCTTTCACTGCATCCTCTTTTAATAGGGCTAAAGTCTTCACATCTAAGAATCAGCTGAACTATAAAAGCTGCTATTTCCATTTGTTATATATAATTGGCAGATCCAACTTCTTATTCATCAATAGAAGGGCGTGTTGTGTTTGGCAATCTCCTTCCACGCACAAATGAACTAAATAGATGAAGTGCTCTTGAAGGTTGTGCGTAAGGTACCATGTGAGCAGCTCCTCTTACAGTGGCGAAAGTCAACAAATTTCCATACTCAGTTACCCATCCTCCAACCTATTTATATTTTTATATACATACATATATGTCATCAACTCACCAAACCAAAAACCATAACTTAAAAAAAATTGATATATTTTTCAATATGCAGAAATGGTTAAATTAACCCCAGAAATTTTAAATTACCTGGCCTTTGTGGAACCAAGCTCCATATGGGACTGTAATCTTGAATTTCAGGTCATGTGCTAGTTCACGAATGAGTGTTCGAGAACCCAACAGTGGCAACACAGAATCTTGGTCTCCACTGTGATCATTTAACATAAATAATTAGAGTACAGAGAAAATAAAATAAAGGAAAAAGAAGTATTCTTTACACAAGCTTGTGTCCTTTAGGTGTTTTACACGGTATGACCGGTCATACTTTGTGTAAATATGAAAAGAGAATCGCTATCATGTAGTGAAAGAAAAGTAACTTTTCAGATTTACACAAAAGCATGACCGGTCATAATTTATGTAAGTCGTTAAAATGATACAACTTGTGTCTTTTTAGATTACACGGACTAAACCCATAACATAAAGGCAAAAATATTTCTATCTCTGCGGTTTAAATATTTTATCTCCCACATACACATGTTCACCGGGATCCGATGTCACATCCTTAAGAAAAAAAGAAGAAAGAAGGATTCGACCTCAAATCCCAGTGAATATATGTCTGTGGCATATAAATATTTCTCTCATGACTACATAAAAATGAAACCTATATATATATATATATATATATATATAGGTCAGGATCATTTTATAATTGATGTAATTTACGCTCTCAATCTTGTCAGTTGATTTCACTTATATATAAGGGCTGAATTTTCTTAGTAACGTGAGCCATTAGATATAAGTGGATCAATGATCAAGATTGAGTGTAAGACCTCTAACTCTTACATCGGTGTAAGAATATCCTATCCCTATATATATATATATATATAGAGGGGCAATGATGATGGGTCTCCTTTGTTGAAATTACCTGAAAACCCATACTGGAATATGGTGTTGAATTATCCTTTTGAGAACTGGAAGGATATTGATGTTGGCATCAGCTTCACGATAATTTAAAACACTGCAATGAAGAAAATGTGGAGATAGGACATCAGTAACAAAAATGTAGAAACCATTGTGTTATCAAAATTTTGGATTGTGTTTTCTTTTTAATAAAACAAACATTATGAAGTGCATGCAATCACGATCCTACTTACGCACTGCACATGGACCAACTATAGGGAAGATTGGTACGGTTTGCATGCAGAGCCTTTTGAACCTCAGGGAGATTGAAGTAGAAACTGCTTTCATAACTCATACACACATCCACACCTAAACTTATTTTAGTAGCCTGCATTAAATTAAGAAAAGGAAATTAGTTTATGAGGAAATAAAAAACATGTGAGACCCATGTGTTAGTTTAGGGTGTGTTGGAAAACATGTTGAATGAAAATTATAAAACCCTTAGTTTATACGCTCATTAATAAAATTTAAAAATATCACCAGAAGAGAAATGAAAGAGGCAAATTAAAGTACCATCTTTTTCAATCTCAGTTCTTGTTCAACTATGGACGGATAACAAACATCAAGAATCACATCATAGTTGTCAATATAATTGCCAACAATTTCATTTGCTTTAGATATGGCATCGTTGCATGATTTAGATACATTATGTGGACTTGAAGCCACATAGTCATCAAAATCGCAATCATTCATAATGGCAAGGCCAAGTTCATCGGAAATCATTCCATGTGACCAGAAGTATTCGTATGTTGCTTGTGCATCACGATCAAATTTCAGAAGTGGGTTTCCAATCTAACAAGGGAAAGCCAAGAGAAAACTAAGATAACTTTAAAATTAAAACATCAGTTCATAAGATAACAGAGACTAGCCCAAAAGTAACATAAAGTATAAAACTTTTGATACACCACCCCAAAAGCTAACTCAAATAGTGGGAGTGTCCAAGGCCTTATAAGGGCCACATTAGTTGTTCATCCAACCAATGTGGGACTACATATCTCAAATAAAAAAAATATATCCCAAGGTTCTTTACATGGTATCAGAGTCTCGCCGTCCCCCACTTTCTCTTGTGGACTCTCTTAGCACAGGTAGGCTGGGCCTGTTGCATCATCCACTCTTCAAACCCAATGGGCTCTCGTGTGAGGGGGCGTGTTGAGATATGTAGTCCCACATTGGTTGGATGAACAACTAATATGACCTTTATAAGACCTTGGGCACTCCTACCCTTTGAGTTAGTTTTTGGGTGATGTATCCGAACGTTCTTTACATAAATTTACGAGTAAATGAACGCCAAAAGATATAACATAACATGAGTGGGATCTTACAGCAACGCCTTTAATATTGAATTTGAAACCAGTTGAATGAGCATTATGGTCCAAAAGAGTAATAGCTAACTGTGGTATATAATGTCCTGTATAACATTATAAAATGTTAATAAAAAATAAAAAAACATATAACGAGAACAGGGTCAATAGGAAACAAAGCAAATTAACGAAAAATTGAAAGGAAGAAACAAACTTTGTTTAAAAAAAAAAAAATGCAAACTGGGGTAATAATTTTAGAGCATGTCCCCAATACATAGGAATGATGACATAGGTTATCTGCATGTGCATAAATAATAGAATATAAAGTTTAATCTTAACTAAGTCACGTCAGCTAATAAGTAGAATATTTTGAAAAACGAGACGAACTTTTGGGAATTTCAATTAAATAATAAGTTATTAGAATTGGAATTTGATTATTATGTGTTGGACCTGCATAGCTTTCCCCAGTAAGGAACAACTCCCTTGATCTGTAGGAAGGAAACTTCTCGTACCATTTCAGCATGAACAAAAGCATATCATTGGCTGCCAAAAACAAAATGTATAACGTTCATGCCTAGCAAAACAAATTGGATAATACACCTAAAATCTGATATTTTGCATATTACATAAATTTGTTCCTAGCCTTGAATGAATACTAGTTTGATGTGTCAAAAAAGAAGAAGGTAAGTTTAAATAGAGAACATGACAATTAAGTGAATACCAACTGAATTCCAATTGAAAGTGGGATCGAACTTGTGTGGTCACTAAAGCTCTGATACCACGATAAGCGTCATTTCAACCCAAAATCTTAAGGTATTGTGTGATGCCCTTTTTAATGCTTTTATATTATTCTCTAATGCGGTGAGGATCGAACCCAGGACACGAGACTCTGATACTAAAATCTTAAGACATTGGGTAAGGGCCTTTTTAATGCTTTTATATTATTCTCAAACATTCTTACCTGTGGACGTGTCTCCAGTGTTATAATCTGAAGTTG
Source organism: Gastrolobium villosum (assembly GCA_032173675.1). Lineage (NCBI taxonomy): Eukaryota > Viridiplantae > Streptophyta > Magnoliopsida > Fabales > Fabaceae > Gastrolobium > Gastrolobium villosum. The sequence continues at coordinate 112,335 of JAVKPL010004474.1, forward strand.
TATTTGAGTAAGACCAACCAACTCCAGCAGGAGACTCCACGAATAGGATATTTGATGCTATATATGAAAGACACAATATCAGCATCAGAAATCAATTTACACCTAACTTATTCTCCTATATATCAAAAGGCAAACTCATGTCAAAAACTTGTGTCATATATATATATATATGATATATATACCTCTATTCCAAGACTTTGAATTTCTACGTAGACCGCGTCCATCACCTTTAGGATAAAAGGGACCCAATTCAGTAAAGGCACCTCCTCCAATGGAGGAACATCCAGGACCTGAAAAAGAAAGGTACTTGCTCTGAATTAAAGGAGTTCTTCATAAAAACAAAACCAAACAAGAGTTGTATCTTTCATATATATATATAAGCTTCTGTCAACTGTGGACAGATGTACTAAACAAAAACCAGAGTCATTTCAACTTTTTGATCCACATGATGTGTCAAAGAAGGGTGCAAGCAAACAGGATTTTCTACTTTTAAGACAACACAAGCTGAATTGGTAGATAGAAGGCAAAATAGCCTAAAAAGAATAAAATAAAAAATTAGCTAGCTAGAGAGTAGAGACCATAATCAGGATTCACTAAAACTAAAACTCTCATGACAAGCTAGAAAAGGATGATGAGGAAGCAATGACAGTTATGAAAACATGATAAACACTAAGAATTGAACAGGAGCAAGGGTACCAACCTCCATTGAGCCAAAGGGTGAGGGGCTTCTTGTCATGGTCATCATCAGCCTCAACAAAATAGTAGAAGAGGCTCCTTCCATGGTTGACATCTATATCAACATAACCAGCATATTGCTTGAACCCAACATTGGGTTGGCCAGGCAAACTCACCACCAGATCCTCATCTGGGTACCCTTCTACCCCAACACTGCTCAAAAAGCAGCCATAACCCACCACAATCAACACTCCAATCAACCAACACCTTCCCATTATCCCAAGAACTCCAAGTCCCTCACAAGAAACCCACCCTTTATCCATTGCCTCACAAATCCTTAATACTTATATACACGTTAAAATATACAAGAGTAAATAGCATTTTTGTTCCTAATCAAATTTCACTATACCCGCTTTAGTCCCTAGCAAATATAAAGGCACATCGTGGTCCCTAAGAAATCCAAAATAGGTCCATTTTGAATTTCTTAGAGACCACGATTTCAGCTAAATGAGTCCATTTTGAATTTTGTAAGATCACGATTTCAATTAAATGGATCCATTTTGAATTTCTTATGAATCACGATGGGCCTTTTATTTGCTAGGGACTAAAATGAACACGACGACCAAAAAGGTATTTATTCAATATCTAAAAATAGGGAATTATTATTCTCATTTACATAATAAAAAAATTATCTCCTACACACACAAACTCAAGAAGGGTCCCAATTTTTTTTTCTCCTCCTAAAAATGAACCCCACATAAATTAATGAGTCTGTACTACTGCATTACAAAAATATTGTCCATAAAAATATTCTTGCTTCTATATATCACACTCTTTTTTTGTTTTTTTATTTAATCCCTGCCATACAATCTTTTTGAACTTTGTCTGGTCTTCTTTTAATCTTATCACAAACTATTGGAATTTTAATATATTAAAATATAAGGATCAAATATAAAACTTTATGTATATCAGGCAAATATATTTAAACCCAATCCGCTCCTCCTCTATAAAAGGCAAACTTGAAAATAAAATAAAATAAAGCAGAATGAATAGAATTAATTACTATACGGTATCTTTAATAAATATATTCTATTAATGGGAAAAATGAGGCACGTGAATCCTGGGTTTCCTTTATAGAATTGTATAGGTAGCCCGAATTGTATATATAGAATATGCGTCAAATGCATGAATGAATGGAATGCAGTATGCAGATAAATAGGTAGCCCGAAAACAGAGACACAGCCAGAAAGTAGCGTATAGTAGAGACTGGAGAAGGTTTCGACTAAGGAAGTGATTTCATTGTTTGGCTTTACATTGGCAACGTAGCCTAAACTAGACTAGACTCACCATAGGTATACAAAGAAAAAATTCTAATATTCTACCTTCATATCCTATGTACTACCGATTAATAAAAGTATAACACATTAGTTCATATATTTCTTGAAAAAAGATAAAAAATAAATAAATTAATACTATAATTATATATTTTCCGTAATAATAATTTTATTTTGAATTATCATCATACCCAATACTTAATATAATAATAATACAAAAAATGTTATCCTAAATAAAAGATTCTAATTTAGGGTTGAATTAATTGGAAAAAAAACAAAAACAAAATGTTCTCAAGTTGATAACATAATCATCAAAACAAGTCAGCAAGTCAAATAACCAAGTTGGTATCTTCTTTTGGACGTATTTGGCTGGCAGATTCATGATTGTGTTTATTGTTTGGAAGGGCATTTTTATTAATTTTTTTATTTATGAAAAAAGTGTGTATTATTCTGAACATATAATTGTGTCATTTTAACTGAGAGAAAGAGATAAATCATATGAGAGAGAATGAGTGGGAAAAGTTTTAAAGATTGGATTCCAGCTCTTTATGAGAGTGAAATGATATAAAATATGTCATTTAAAATAATACATCTTTTTCTCTTTATTTATAGGGAAAACATTTTTTTCTTTTAAATGAGAAAACTTTTCTCCTATCAGTTACTCATAATATAAGTGAGGTCTACAAAATAGTGAAAAAAAAAAATATTCAAAGTGAGACTCACAGAAAATTATTTTTCTTTGGAAGGAGAAAATGTTTTCAGTTATTTATACTATGCGTGCACCATCCTCCAATCAGAGAACACGTAATGAAACAGAAAGGTAAAACTGGATCTGTTTTTCGCTTCCTTTTTTCGTAAGGCGCAACTTTTAACCATTCTTTAGCTGCACTTGTTGTTTATCACTTTCTGCGTCTCTTCACTTACTGCGACACATAGTTTAGTTCAAGGTTTATACTTATTTTATTTAAAATATGGCCAGGTTAGGAGGCAAAACACTTTATACCTTTATAAACATGCGCGGGGCTCAAATTGACCTACACACGTTAAAAATTGAGTCGGGTAATACTTTACTGGTTAATACCAAACAAAATGAGGCTTAATTTAAAGGCCAAGTCTGCCCTATTAGTAAAAAATAAAAAGCCTACATCCCTAAATAGGCATGTCTTCCCTCTCTCTCCTCCCCCTTCTCTCTATTGCAAATCTCTTTAAAAAAAAAAAATTAAATATCTCATTCATTAAACAATATTTCTAGCATGGGTCCAAAATATTAAAATTCTACAACAGATTTTTTAACAAGAACACAAATTACAAAATTTCATGACAACAAATAAATATTAAATATTATGTTAGGTTATCTAACTTTTAGAATAAATAAATAAATATATAAGATTTTTTTATTTAAATATTAAACAGGCCGGAAATCAACAGGCTAAAAGGTTATAAGAGGTTATAAAAAAAATTGCACTACGGCCTTGTATATAAAATATATTAAAATTGCATATCATTTTTTCACACATTTTTTGTGTAAACGTTATTAGTTACAAATTTCCTTTAAAGAATTATTCTACAAAAGAAAATAAAAGAAAAAGTGAGTATGCTACTTTTACACCCCTAACTGTGACACATAGTTTAGTTCAAGGTTTATACTTATTTTATTTAAAATATGACGAGAATTAAGGAGGCAAAACACTTTATACCTTTATAAACATGCGCGGGGCTCAAATTGATGAAAGCAAGTTACAATACATAGGCTCGGGTAACAGCCTGATATATAAAATTCGTTTTACTTCAATATTTTTTTCTTTTTTTTTGTTTTAAAGATTTAAGTTCAGCATTGTCAGAATGTCAGTAATGTTACTTGTCTACACTAAAAGTTAAAAGATGTGTGTAAAAACTCCCCTTTGTTCAGAATAAAGTTGTCATAAATGGTGGATATATTTAAATAAATATAGTATGCCCTACTCTTGGAATCCACATATTTTTTTTTGTTTTAAGCCTCATAATTCTTCCTCGGCCAGACTTGGGCAGAATAGCATAGCAAGTAAAGTATTAGTATAGTAGCATAGCAAAAATGCGTTCCTCGTCATGTTATGTTAAAGGATAAAATGAAAACCCATTTTTTATTCTTATTTTTGGGTTATATTTATCTTATATTGTATAAGATAAACAAATTTCTTACGCACACAAAATGGAGGTGGATCTCACATTTATTTATTTTTTCTCTCCTTTTTATATGTAGGTCTTCCTTATAATTTTATTTCTATAACATGGATAATCATTTTTCTATGACATAATATAAATGTAACCCTTTAATTTTATAATTAATTAGTATCTAATGAATTACGTAAGGTGCGTGCCGTTCATTTCTCGTCCACAAATTCAAGTCAGGTCAAAATGCACCCGGTGAGCGGGAACAAAAATGAGAACAAAAACAGTAAAGAAAGATCGCGTAGTTATCTACGTTTAGTCTTATGAAAGGCAAAAGTTAAAATTGGAAGTAACAATCAAGGGTAATTGAATCACTGTCATAATGTTTGGTATCTGATTCGAAAATTCAAGCATATATACCCAGTGCATTGAGATTTACACCAATTTTCATTTTTAAGCGTTAAGTTAACTAAGTAATTAAAGTGACGACTTGGACAAATAATTTACAAGAGACATGTCCATTGCTTTATTGCTTAGGCATATGTCGATCCGATGGACCAAATGGCTCTGGCTCACGGTCACAGTCACGGTCTTACCAATGATGGAGTAAGATTTTTATTGTCGCACCTGTTGGTAGCCATTTGGTTAAAAAACCATTTTACTTTTTTTTTTAAATAAAAAAACTAGTTATGAAAAAAAGGATTTGATTTTTTATGTTATATAGAATTTAATTATCATGTTGTGACTCAACTAGTGGTGGGCCCCATATTTATTAGAAAAAGAAAAAGAAAAGAAAAATTTTGCACGCAAATCGATCCACTTGTAAAAAATGTTTTCACATGAAAAATTATATAAAAAAATTATATAAAAAATTATTACCCATGAAAAATGACCCTTACCCATGAAAAATTATATAAAAAAATTATTAATTATCCTGTTGTATTTTGGAACTTTCTTGTACATCTCAACATGCCACTAAGCAAATAAAAAAAATATTTTGTAACAATAATTGCATAAATAACTTAAGTGGAAGGTTATTAGCATCGCATGAGCTACTCACATGATACATAAAAAACTTATTTTTTCTTAATTAGAGATCTCAAATTTGTTAGAATATTCAAGTGTGATGAGTCTCACATTGGTTGATAATAAATTAAGTGAAGTGCATATAAGTGGAAGGATTCATGAACACAAAGCTTTAAGATTTTGGGTTAAGATATGATATTTATGGTTGGTCTAATTTAACCCATTAGTGGTGGCCCCTACCACGTACTCTCAATTGACCCGCTTGACAAAGTGTCTCCTTACGAATAGGGTTACTATGAAATATTGGGTATTTCGCATTAGATGACTCTTGTTGGTAGGATCAACAAAAAATTCAATTTTTTCGTTTTCGATTTGTGTTGTGCTCAGAGTTTTTAGAATCGAAAAAATGATATAAAGAGAGCCAACTGCAATATAAGTTGGCTTGAAACAAATTAAATTGGATTTGATAAATAAAAAAATATATTACTGTAACCTATTCTAAATTATTATTAAAATGCCATCCATTTCATATTTATTCATCGGTTCAAAGCCATCAATTCAAGCTTCAATACAACAATTGCGTCAACATAACACAACACAACTTAGTTATTAGTTGGATTAGATAAAAATAAAAATACAATACTGTAACCTATTCTAAATCATTATTAAAATGCCATCCATTTCATATTTATGATAGAGCAATTGTCGCAGCACAATACAAGGAAGAGTTAGAAACAAATACACTCACGAATCTTGCTGATAAAAACTAAATAATATACAACACAAATAAATTTATATCGAGAAAATTCAAATCGCAGACATATATACAAGGAAGATCCACCTATTTTAAAAAAATAAAAAATAAAAAATAAAAAAATAAGTGATACACCTCTTATGACGAATCTCTCGGCTGATAAAAACCAAATAATATATTAATAATAGTGAAAGTCTAAGCAAGCAAAATTTCATGCCCGCTAAAAGTCGGGGTTAACTCGCCCCTCCAGTGGCGTAGCTTATCTAAAGAATTTACGTCCCTAACTATACAACCAAAGACCCTATCTTCGTTGTTATCCATTAATTAGAGCAAAAAAGTTGAGATTTGCGAAAACTCTAAGTTGGAGAGGCTACCCATCTACGTGCTTGCGACGCCATGATAAGCAGATATGATGCCTTTCAGTCTTTCTGTTTGCTCACTCCTGGAAGATTGCTTTGGACTTTCCGTTGTGTTTTACGTGAAATTGGTACATTAATGATAAATTAGTGGTCATATTAGAACAAATTTTTGGTGCATTAAATGGAGAGTTTTATATAAGTGGAATTCTCAGGAGATAAAAAAGATGTACCATAATTAGAAAAAATATATTTTTTCCCCGAAAGGGAAAACTTTTTAATATGGCAGGAATTATAAAACTCTTAAATGTACCCGTGCATCAGATCAACCCAATTAGGTACAATTTTTTTTCCCGAAAAGGGAAAACTTTTAATATGGGGGGAAAAACAATTTTCAAAAGTGATGAAATTTTTTTTATCTTTTGAAAACAAAGATATATCCAGTTAAATACATTTGATTCACTAAAATTTTGTTTGTAATACTTAGACAATTATTTGTTATTTTGTGTTACAAGAACAATTTTATATAAAATGGCGCGTAGATTAGTCCTGTAACAAACACTAACCGTGTAATAGCAATTGTATTTTTATTTTATTTTTATAAATAATGTTAGAATAACATCGTGTACACATAGATGTCCTGTGTGCAAGACAATCCTACGGTAGTATTTAGTTATTTTATTATATTTTTTGTAGTTAGATTTCCAAAAACCAGAAGATTTTTTAGTGTAGTCAACTAGTAAGCAAATATTTTTAACTGTTTAGAAGTTTAAAATAAATTTTAAAATTACAAATAAATAAAATAAAATTTAGCTGAAAAAAAGGGTTGAGATTTTCAAAATTTCTAATTAGGAGAAAGTTCCATCTTGGTGCTCGTCGTGACGCCATGGTAAACAGATTCAATGCCATTCTGTTTTCTCATTAAAATCACGTTGGACTTTTGTTATGCTGACTGTACGTAACGCTCTCTTCTTGGTTTGCGTGCTGGAGGGGATAGTTGAAGCCATAAAATAGAGGGTTCTCTCCTATTCTGGTATTTTGGGTGCATATCAAAGGGACTAGAGGATAAGAGTGAAACTATTAAAAGAGATCGATATGATAAAAAATAAAATATAAATTTTTGTGTGCCCTAGTCTACTGCTTTTACTTCTAGTATTTTGGATTAAACATAAATATTTTTCCCATAAAATAACACTTATGAGGAGAAAACCTTCAACGCACGTAAGCACCGAGTTCGGTGTTTTATTATTATTATTAAATAGAGAAAAAATTTAAAATTTAAAATAAAATATAAAAAAGGTAAAAAGATAAAATAAATCTATTTAATAAAAAACAATACTGAGTTTGGTGGGAAAAGTATCATTCTAAATCTTTTGGATAAAAGATTTGTCTGATTAAAGTTGGTTGGATAAGTTTTTTTAAAGTAATGCAGTCAAATATGTCACCTATGCTGACGGGAAAGAATTGAGAGAGGACGGAGACTCGTGTCTCAAACTTAGCAGTCCAATTACCGTAAAGTTTCGGAAAGGCTAGTAACTTGTGACTCGAGAGTAAAAAATCAGATGATTTTTTTTGATTTTACATAACTTTTAGATCTATGCAATGACACCTCATTTGATATATTTTATATCCCACAAACATAGTTTGAAGATCTTCTGGATAAACGCTCTTGTGATTGTGATACAATTGTTACAAATTCAAACTATGTTTGTGGGAGATAAAATATGTCAAATGAGGTGTCATTGCATAGATCTCAAAAAGTTATGTGAAATCAAAAAAAAAAAAATCATCTAATTTGGATATCCGAGTCACAAGTTATGGCCTTCCGAAGTTTTACGGTAATTGGACTATTTACGTGGCGTGTAGTCAACTAGTAAGTCAAATAGGTGACATGTTTGACTGCATTACTTTGGAAAAACTTATCCAATCAACTTTAACCGGATAATTCTTTTGCCCAAAATTTTTGAAATGGTGCTTTAGCCTGAGTTTGGCAGTGAGCACCAAGTTGCAAATGTGAAGACAATGTCTTGGAACATCCCAAGCTATCATCTCGCTTCATAACCGGTGAATTGGCAATTTGGCACTACTTGCCTATGAAGTATCGACACTTCAAAGATTCTGACGTGTCCGACACTTCCCAACACTTTTCGACACTTCCTGATACTCTAACATTTGTTATAGAAATTAAAAAAAAAGTTCAAAGGTTGTGTTGCGTTGAGTTTTTAGTTTTAACTATTATTTTTTTTTTTGTGAAATAGTTTCAACTATTAGATTCTTGAAGTTCGATTACAATCTTATTGAATTTAATATAAATATTTAGGATATCTTATGTTTCTTAGTAAAATTGATGAATATTATAAGTTTAGTTTCATTTTTTTTAAATTATTGAATATTAAATATAATATACACTACATAAATTAAAAATATTAGTTAATATCAAAACGTGTCCTAACGTGTCGAAATCTAACATTTTTTAGAATTAACGTGTCGGTGTGTCGTGTCGTGTCCCGTATCAGTATCAGTGCTACATAGTTACTTGCATTGAAATTTTTTACTCTTACAATTAATTATTCTATGTGTTGGTTAGCATATATATATTTATTACTATTTTTTAATTTTACTACTCTTACTATCTCATTGATTATCGTTAGATTAATTTAAAATCAACTATAGTTAATTTTTTTATATTTTTTAACTATTGATTTTAAATTGATTTATTAGTAACTAATCAAATAGTAAAAATAATAAGACTAAAATGACAATAACTATAGGGTAAAATATGTGTCTAGATTGTGTCATTTTAAGAGAGAGAAAGAGATAGATAAAGGAGGAGAGAGAGTTGACAAAGAAAAATAAAGGTGTGGGTCACATCCTTTTGTAAGAGTGAAAGGATATAAATTATGTCATTTAAAAGAATAAATACTTTTCCTATAATTATAACATTTTCCCGTAAGAATTACAACAATTTTGTGCTATACAGCTCATAGGGGTAATTTGTTACTTTTTATATTTGTTTTGGTAATTAAATACTTTAAAAACCAAAATAATATTTTACCACAGTTAGCTAGTAAACGAAAATTTATAAGCATTTAAAATACAAATTTAAAATTAGTAAATAAATTATCAGGATCAATAATATATTTCCTAAAGATCATATTAGATGTCCATAGAACTAAAGCAAAGGTTCATCACTGGATCAAACCCAAAAAAATTCCTAATTAGTAAGAAATATATAGGATGTGCATATACGCATACCGCGAGATCATTTCAGTTCCTTGAACTGGTTACCACTTCCCTCAACAACCATAGAATGGCATAGAACACACAAATGAACTAATTGAAAGACTTATCAATGAAACCATCACACAAATAGGTCACTTGAACATACAAGTAGGTCACGTCACTCATTATAATACAAAGGCAAAAATCCAGGTATATTCATCTTTATCATACAAATAATACTTGTTGATTCTGATACCGTCCTCGTGTGTTATAGAATGCAGATTTTCACAGCTAAGTCAATTTTGAAAACGCATTTTCGCTGGACAGAAATGACTACTGATAGTAGGAAGTAGGTAATAAACTTTCTATTCTTTTGTGAATCTTATGATGATAATCAATAACAAATATTTAGTTTGTACTGTTTTATTTTTTTTATTTTTTTATAACAATCATAGAATGGAGAACACACCCAATTCAACTTTCAATGAAACCATCACACAAATAGGTCACTTGAACATCCAAGTAGGTCACGTCACTCATTATAAATACAAAGGCAAAAACCCAGGTATATTCATCTTTATCATACAAATAATACTTGTTGATTCTGATACCGTTCGTGTGTTATACAGATTTTCACAGCAAGTCAATTTTGAAAACGCATTTTCGCTGGACAGAAATGACTAATGATGGTAGGAAGTAGGTAATAAACTTTCTATTCCTTTGTGAATCTTACGATAATAATCAATAACAAATATTTAATTTGGACTGTTTAATTTGTTTTAATTGATATAAACATTAAAGAGGAGTCCAGAGTTAAACGAAATGTTTGAGCCTTCGGAAAAGACCACAATGTAGGTCCAAGATACATCCCTCGTAGATGTGGCATTGTAATGCCATACTGCAAATCTGCAATAGCCTCTGCATCTCTTCATTTGTTTTCTCCCTTCCATTTCCCGTGAAATAAACATTAAACAGTTTAGAACAGGAGCAATAAATGAAAGAACGATTACCATTAAGTTCCAAAATGCAAAATTTGATATAATTTCCTTACTGTTCTCCTCAGTATTTACACATGCAGTCCCTTGTGTACGCGTGTATATGCAGACACGCACAGAGACAATAGGTGGAGATATAATTATCAATTGTCGGGGAAAATACACTATTTAAATATCAGAGTGCAACCGTACTAAACGCAAGGAATCAAAGGGAGTACTTAAACGCCATTCTCTTTGCTTTTTATTCAGTGGTCTTCCTTTCCCTGCTTTCTGTCTGTTAACTCGCACGTCTGCTAAACCCCAGGTACAACATTTTGTTTCCATGTCAAAGGATTCAAGCTTGAAGACACCATCAGCTTCTGCAGATGGATTATTTGAATCATCATCCACGGCGTATTTCACATACATAGGTCGGTCCTTGAAACGATCTAGATCATCTGGAACCCGAACTATCCTTTCAACACCAGGAGAAGACACCTGAAGAAACATATCTCAGATATAAAAGCTAATAGAACCAATAATAAGAAACATTGGTAATCAAAATTTCAATCCCTTAGCATCATCATTCAAATTCAGGAGGGAAAAAATAACCTCAGTGAAATGAGAAGAACATGTGGTTCATTTGCTCTAAGATTTAAAAACATCATCAATAGCTTCCAGTGGATTTGATTAAGCAAGAAGGGAAACTAAAAGGAAATAGGAGTACTTAAATAATTTACACTCTCAAATTTTTTACATCGTGATAATCTCGAGATATATCCATCCCTCAACATACGACAAAATGCCAATAAGATACTTGAAATGGTACCTCCAAACTCAAATTCTCAGGAACAAGTTTGGCAAGTTCCGCTTCATCCAATTTTGCTCTATAGGTTGTAGAAAAGACTTCAATATCTTCCATGCTGGGGGAGCCAGACCTATTGTACATGGAAGCCAGAACTCAGCAATTAAGACACGTCCAATATAATAGCAAGATAAGCAGCAGTTTACGCAAAAACGAAATGGTTATTCAAGACACATTGCATTAGGGAAACACAAAATGATGCAAAGTACTGATATTTGGTGAGTGCCTCTGCTGCAGTTAAAAGCCAGACTAATCCATTCATTGAGCAATGTACAGAGAGCATTTACCACTTTTAACTATAAGATGAAGAGACCGGTTATGGGTTATGAAAAAGGTTTGCACTCATAAACTGGGATAAATCAGGCACCCATCAAACGCAATTAGAAACCTATGATATAATCATAAAAATCTCTAGACATTTTCTTACATTTTTAGGAGGGAAGGTACAACTGGACAATGGTATGTTTCTTTTAACAAGCTCAATACTCCTTAAATTATAGAGGCAAAAGCCTCTTCATTTTCTCACAGGGGATAGGAATGCTGAATATAATAATCTTCATTTAACTTCAACATTTCCTTTTTTCTTTGGACCTTCTTTACCGATAAAACCGCAACAACTCCCCCTATCCTGATCAAATGGTTTCAAAGTCTGAAATTCAGCCTAACACCCTATCTCAGCATACTAGATATGGAGGAAGGAAATAAGCCTCAGAATAATTATGAACAGCAGGAGCGAATAAGTAAATAATAATAAAAAAACACAACAGATATCCTGCCTAGTATATCCAATCATGCAATCTTAAACTTAGGCTTACTACATAAAACAACAAAAATAATTACACGAAGACAAAATAAGTAAGGATTCATCATAAATCATTTAGAATAGATATGCATTATTCATAATGACCGTTGAATAATAAAATGTATCAAATTAAACCAGACTAACTGTCTGTCGTTCAACTATATCTGAATCAGGAAGTATACATTTCACAAACTGGCAGACATAGCCACAAGCGTCGTATCATCCCGTAATTCCTTGATGCTTAACCTGATCAAATTGGTTACATTTGATTAAACCAGCAGAAACTCCAAAGTTCCGGTCTAATCATTTTTAGCTCATTTTTTTGGGTTTTTTATTTTTTTTTTTAAAAAGGGAGGGGGGGGGGGGGGGGGGGGGGGGTTCTACAGTAAAATTACAATACAACAATAAATAGCATCTTATAAAGTATACACACTAACACACAACAATACTGTCTTACTTGTTGGAAAGCTTCTCAATGCGTACTTGAATAGCGGAATTGAGCAATGTTTTAAAAGCATAAATTTGCAAGTCACCGTCAAAAGACATGGTAACCTCTTTAGCAATGGCTAGTGCCTTTTTATCCCACCATGTTCCAGCGAGTGAGATTCCACCACCTGCGCCGCCATCACCTGCCTTCAAAATGTGCAAAATCATATTCCTCAACAAAATCGAAAATTTCTATCAACAACATAAATATATAATACCAATCGAAACTCAAACGCAACTTACATAAGGTACACCATCCTCTTCTTCATATTCCACTTCTTCGTCATCCTCACCTTCATAGGCCATTTCTTCGTCAGAGTATTCTTCTTCGTTGTCGTTAACATCGCCATCATCATCATCATCCAGTGATGCCTCTGTGCAATCAAGAAATTCCGTCAGAAAATGTAAGCAATTTAAACAGACCAAAAAAAAAAAATGAACTTGAAGTTCAACGGAGAGTTCAGAAAGAGATAGAGAGAAACAATGAGATTTGAGAGATTCAGAGCAGTTATACCGTATTCAAATTCATCAAGGAGGTCCTCTTCTTCGTCCATTGATACTTCTTGGACAATGGAGGTTTCTAGAACTGGCTCTGAATCAGAGTTTCTCTTCTTGCCATGCAGAATTAGGGGCTTTCTCGGAATATATGGAAATGTCAAAAATTGAAAAGAGAATTTAGTTGCAGAGCGAGGAGGGGCATAGAAGCTAGTCCTAGTGATTGTGATAAGTGGTGATGAAAAAATTCGCGGAGGTTTCGAGCTCCAAGGTTTAATCAAATCCATTGGACTTCTCCAGAACCCTTGCCAAGAAGTAAGGTCTAATAGGCTAAACGGCGAAATTCTGCACATTAGAACTCTTAAGGATTTAAATTCGAATATTACATATAAAAAAAGTTAAATTTATTTTTTTAATGTATGTTATTTAAATCACTGTATTAATTACACGTAATGAACAATAAAGTAGTTTGTAAGAGATAAATTAAAAATGGTCATTCATTCTTTAATAAATATCTCGTCAAATTTCACTACATCCAATTTACTCATACTCAGTAGCAAATAAGAAAGCTATTCATAATCTCTAAAAAATTCAAAATGAATCAATTTAGCTGAAATTGTGATCCTCATAAATTCAAAAAAATTTACATTAATCTCTTAAAAGAATTAAAATAGATCCATTTTAAATTTGTGAATAACCCGTATAATCTTTTTATTTGCGTGAAATTTGATATTTACTCTTATTTTATTTTTTTTTGAAAGATACTCTCATTATTTCTAAATTTTTTACTACCAAGTGACTACCAATCAATCTCACCGTTAGATCGATTATATTGATCCAATGGTTATATTTATTTTTGTTGGGATTCCCCATATTTAAAGTGAAAGCATTAAGTATGGGAAATCATAACCATCAAAGATGAAAATAAATATAAAGTATTAAATTTGGAAATCATGACCATACAAAGATGGAAATAAATATAACCGTTAGATCAATATAATCGATCTCTTATTTTTTCTGACAAAACAAAATGCTCAAAAGGGTTTTTTTTCTTTTTTTTTTCTTTTTTTTTGTTAAAAAAGGTATCAGAACAATTTAAAGGGGTTGCAATAAAATTTGGCATCAACGACCAACGAGTAAAACGGTGCGTTAGAGCGAAACGATCGTCGTCCTCGCTCGTCGTGGATCTGAATTCTGAAGTCTGAACCCCTTTGTCTCTCTGCTCCTCCTAGATTCGCACACGCTGCAATTGAACTGATCTTCATCGAGAGATTCAAGTCCCATACATAAGATGGTGCTTACATCGACCGTGCGTGATTACATTAACCGCATCTTGCAGGACATCTCCGGCATGAAAGTTCTCATCCTTGATTCTCAAACGGTACATCGCACTTTTCCTTGACGATCTTCCACAATGCTCAAAAATCTCACCTAAATATCAACGTATTTGGATTTGTTTTTTTGTTTTTGTATTTCATATATTGCCAAATGCCAAACATGAATAAGAAGATACACGTGTTACCTACGGTTGGATCAATTTCTCTTTCTTATTTATATATAGTTTTTAATTTTTCGCTCTGAATTGTGGATGATTAAGTGTCACTTACGGTAGTTCGAATTACCTATTTGCGATTTTCACGGACTGCTATTTCTGCTAAGCTTGGCTACAAATTGCTCTCGATTGTTCTTCTTACGGATCTGTCTGTAAAGCAAATTATGTAGTGCAATAATATGGCGGTTTTAATTTTTCAGTATTTTTGTGGTTCATGAGTAAATTGTATTTAGGAATAGGTTTGTATGTTCTATGAAAGATGAAAATACGTCATTGCCTTGTTAATTAATTTCGAAATTATATTGTTTCTGTTGTTACTTTGTTTCCTTTCAACAATGGAAGGCAAGTAGAGATTGTAGGTTTGAAACCACTGGAGTGACAGTGAGACTCGGCAGGAAAGGCTCATTACGTTTGATAATTATGATGGTTTGATTGATTATTGTGATATTGCCCTCGTTTGATATTATGCTTATAATGTTGATTTATGCTTGTAAAACCGTTACCTGTGGTTTTATTGCCAAGACACCGAGGAATTATGTTTTGACTTATACTATTTTGTTTTACTCCGTCAAAACCATAAATAAACCTGCCAAGGGTACTTAATTCCTAGAATTTATTTGCTCCTGTTTGTTTAGGAGGAAATCAGTGTTTTTGATGTTGAATCAATATATTTCTCAAATCGATGCAGGTAAGTATTGTAAGTGTTGCGTATTCACAGTCAGATCTTCTTCAGAAAGAGGTGTTTTTGGTAGAGTTGGTAGATTCTATTTCCAAGTCAAACGAATCAATGTCACATCTCAAGGCCATTTACTTCGTTCGACCTACATCAGAGAACATCCAGTATATGCGCCGCCAGCTGGCTAGTCCCAGATTTGGAGAGTATCACCTATGTAAGTTCTTTAAATTTTTGCTTGAATCTTAGAAAACAATAGTGCAATCCTTCTTTAGGAATTTAATTTCTAATTTCCCCAAGTTAAATAGTAACTTTCTCCCATTGATTTGAAGACTCTTTGTGAATCCATTCTGAAATTACAGTTTTCTCCAACATAATGAAGGACACTCAGATTCACATACTTGCTGATTCAGATGAACAGGAAGTTGTCCAGCAAGTTCAGGTAACTGCTTATGCGTGCACCATACTCTACTTTTTTGTCTGTTTGGACTTAGGAACTTTGCTATAACTATTTTATGATTTTTCTTGAACTGCACATTAATTTTGTGATGATAGATGCTTGTCTTAGAATTTATTTTAAAATAGATAGGAAAATTACTGGTCAGTTTGTAGTATAACAAGAATATTATTAAGTTCTCATGAAATCACTCTTGGGTGGAAGGATATCTTCTTCTTTCTTATGTTCTCTGTCCAGTTCTTTATCTGAAATATGACTTTATATGTTGAGCTTGAAGCCTTGAACCCCCTTCCCTTTGTGTTGCAATCTAAATGCTGGGGTTTGTGTTGCAAAGTTTCATTCTGATATAATTGTGGCATCCAGGAGTTCTATGCAGACTTTGTTGCCATTGATCCTTATCATTTCACTGTGCACGTGCCTTCAAATTACGTTTATATGCTCCCTGCTGTGGTAGATCCTTCAAAATTGCAGCACTTCTGTGATCGGGTTGTTGACGGTCTTGCAGCTGTTTTTTTGGCATTAAAACGGAGACCAGTAATTAGATATCAAAGGACATCTGACATTGCAAAAAGGATAGCACAGGAAGCAGCTGTGAGTTTAAGCCACATTGTCTTACTTGTTGGATTATTTTTGGTTTATGTTAAATAATTGTATATGCATTTTAGCAATCTGGTTATTGGTTTCTGCAATGAGTTCAAGATTTTATATCATCAACATCAACATATTTATCCCTATAATTGAAAAAATAAAGTAAAAATAAAAATAATAATAAATATATATATATATATATATATATGTATATATAAATAAATAAAAGTGAAAAAGAAAGGGCTTATCTCATAGGAGCATATGCTTATTCCTTCTGTGCACATACATAATGAAGCCATATGCTTACTTCTGTGCACACATATAGCCAATCTTCATGTTCTTTTGGCTGGCAATGTGTGTATCTGATATAACTGGACTAGAATTTAGGAAATTTATGGAGAAAGCAGGAAAATTTATTGACGAGGAAAATAGAGTGAATACAGTGACTGATAATCAGTATTTCGAGAGCTTGGTCTCTCCCCACAACCCAATTCTAATCTTACTGCACCTCCCTCCTTGCCCCCTATATTCTTTTATTCTACTGTGTATCTATAGGAGTATTCTCCCAAATCTTCAAATAATATCCCTAAAATCAAGTAATGGTATCTACTATATCTAACCATATCAATTAGTAACTAGTAACCCTATTAACATCTAAAAATGTCAATTAATATTAGGTAACACTTCTAATATATGTAACAACATAAATTAATATCAGGTAGCTATATCTAACATCTAACAATATCAATTAATTCTATTAATAATTACTATTACTATCAGGCCCTACCCAACTAGATCATGGGGCCCATCCTTATTTCTGCTAACCCACTTTCTTAAATAGGGGTTTCCTAACAGTATCCCATCATGCCATATTTTATCGTTAATAATTGTGCTAACATACATAGTGAAAACTAATTTTCGTTATTGGGCTTGATACAGAAACTGATGTACCAAGAGGAAAGTGGTCTATTTGATTTTAGGCGAATGGAAGTATCTCCATTGTTGTTGGTGATTGACAGGAGGGATGATCCTGTAACCCCATTGCTAAATCAATGGACTTATCAGGTATCTGCAAGATTAACACAAGAGCCTAGCGCTTACTGACAAACTTACAGCTGAGCAATTCGATTACTTGTTTATTCATTTAAGTAATGCTCTCTTGTGATGTTATACTGCTCACAGGCTATGGTTCATGAATTGATTGGAATCCAAGACAACAAAGTGGACTTAAAATCCATTGGTAAATTTCCGAAAGATCAGGAGGTTGGATACATTTCTTGTACTGGGTAATTATGTAAGCACCATATTGCAGTCTTGATTTTGTGCTCATTGAAAAGCAACTTTGTTGCCATTTCTTGTCACAGGAGGTTGTGCTGTCATCAGAACAGGATTCCTTTTTCAAAGCTAACATGTATGAGAATTTTGGGGATATAGGTATGAATATCAAGCGGCTGGTTGATGAATTTCAGCAAGTGGCAAAGAGTAACCAGAACATCCAAACAATAGGTTTGCACTTTTATTCTCTCACATTCCAGAGTAACAAAACTCCTTCAGCTGTTACAATTACAAATGGAAAAACTTATTTATACATGGTGACATAGTATAAAATTCACTGATTTTATGATTTGACTCTTGGCAGAGGATATGGCCAAATTTGTTGACAATTACCCTGAGTACAGAAAAATGCATGGAAATGTGACAAAACATGTTACTTTGGTAACAGAAATGAGCAAGATAGTTCAAGAGCGAAAACTTATGTTAGTTTCACAAACAGAACAGGAGTTGGCTTGCAATGGAGGGCAAGGGGCTGCTTTTGAGGTATATATTGTATATAGTTATTGAAACATTCTCCTTTGCTTATGCTCTAACTTCAAAGATTTTTGGATGACCATTAAAAAACTAAGGAAACTTATATCCATTTATTTACATACTGTATAATTTCTGTTATAATTGAAACTTATATCTAATAGATTACCCCACACAGAGAACTTTTGAGATGGAAAAAACAGGAGAATCCTTTCAAGTTGTGCAATGTTTGTTAGAAATTAAAAAATGTTCCCTTGTTCTCTGCACATGGGACTTGCTGCTGTATTTCTTTGGCGGTTCTGCGAAATTAGAAAACTAATATATATTAGTTTTTTCATTTCAGTGCTGATATTTGTTAGAAAGGGTGCAATATCCTTCTTGTAATTTTTTTGTTCTGTCTTCTTAAGTTTTACGGCTCTGGTTGTTTAGAGATAGAAATTGATATTACAGAAATGAAGAATGAAAGAAAAGAATTGGAAATGGAAGGAAAAAAATCTGTTTATCGACGAGAAATGGAACGTACACTCAAGAGACAATTCTCTTGCCAAGGGGAATTCTCCTTCAACTGAGCACTCTCAGCTTCACTCAATACTTGTCAAAAGCTACTCCTATCCCCTTATATACATGCAATTACACTATTGTGACAAGCCTCCAAATAACTAGCCTATACTAACTAACTAACTAATCTAACTGACTGCCTCCTGTGTTCCCTGTATTTTTATTCGTAACAATAAGCTTCATATTGTTTCCCTAAGAAGTTAATATTTTCTTTGATGAAAACAGTTATTGTGGCTTACTCTGTTCTCACTTAGTCCATTCTTTTTCAATGTGGGATGTCTTCACTCACATTTGAATTCCTGAACAATGATGTGAAGTAAGGACAGGGACCCGGTGTGAAGTCTAAGACTAAACAAATCCCAGAATTATATCCATTTTTAGTTTCACATGGCCAACAATCCATGTTTAACATAACAGATTATATGGTGTATGAAGCAACCTCACTTAATAAAGCAATTATATTTTTCCTTGTTAATTGTTATGATATGTACTAATAACAGCTTTAAAATAATAAAGGTAACATACAATCCAGGTGATAAGTGATAGCTTCTATCTCTAATGTACTATTTTGCAGGCAGTGACAAATCTACTAAATGATGAAAGCATATCAGATGCGGATAGACTACGTTTGGTCATGCTGTATGCTTTGCGATATGAGAAGGATAGCCCGGTTCAATTAATGCAGCTCTTTAACAAACTGGCTTCCAGATCTGCCAAATACAAACCTGGGGTAAACAAATTTAAACCATTGTCTTTCTTCTTTAATCCATATATTTTCATGCCAGAATGTCTGAATGTCAGTCATTAATCCTTAAGTGATATTGTCCACCTTTTAAACCTTAGATAAATTAGTAGTGATGGTGATATTATTTTGAATTGTGTTGTCTTGTCATATCTTTGGCTTTGGATTCTCGTGTAGAAATTTACATTCAAATAAATTAAATTAAGAACAGCATATTGATGGATGCTACTGCTTTTTTTTATGTGGCTACATGAGAAAGTTACTGATATTGATATCTTTATTGTGGCACAACAGCTTCTCCAGTTTCTTCTAAAGCAAGCAGGTGTTGACAAGAGAACTGGTGATCTTTTTGGAAATCGAGATCTAATGAACATTGCCCGTAACATGGCTCGTGGGTTGAAGGTCTGCATAGAAATATTATGACTATCATACCATATCCTTAATGATGCAAGTCTTCAATCCTAAAATATTTGTTTTCTGAATTTTGCTGCAGGGTGTTGAGAATGTTTACACCCAGCACCAGCCACTTCTGTTCCAAGTCATGGAAAGCATTGTCAAAGGGCGGTTGAGAGATGTGGACTACCCATTTGTTGGAAATCACTTTCAACAAGGAAGGTTTGTTGCTTTTAAAAATAAATTATTATTTGTGAATTTCTAGGCATCCCTTGGTTTCTATCCAAATTAGTGATGCCACTAGGTGTTCCATGGTTTCTAAATATTGTGATATTTAATTGAAATTACAAAAAAAGTATCAAAGTTTTTAGTGTTTAGCACTAACTAAGTCAAAAGAATACCCTGTCAGTTAATGTGGCACCACTCATGTGATAAATCGTATCAACAATTTAGCATGTAATGGGAAAGGACAGGCTTGATTTTGGGAACATATCTTGAGCTTTTGTCATTTGTGGTGGCTTCACACCCTTGATGAATGCAGGATTCTGCAATTCTTTCTGTATTATACTGCTGAGTTTGTTTTATCCATAGGACAGAACCTTATAATAGATTGGGGAAATGTTCTATCAAGGGAAAAAAAATAATACTCCCATTCAGCCTGCCGAGACAAAGTTTTTACTACCTTAATCTGCACAGTTACTTTATATCGTGTCAGTAATGCACAAATGACCCTTGCAGCTTTTGTCTATGCTCTGTACCTTTCATACCCTCATAAATCTGTAAATTATGCGACCTGTTTTATGTCCCATGTTCCACTAGCACCAGCAAGAGCAAACTATAATTTTGGAGTTAATCTGGTTGATTATTTGATAATGCTATTGTAGGACTATCTGAGTTGTTTTATGCGTTACATTTTAAATTTTAATAGGATTATTAGGAAGTTTGTAATTTTTTAATGAAAAATTCTCTGTTTAATATACGGTTAATAAGAAGGAAATATCCTATGTCCTTACAGATCATCTAGGAATGAGCTTTTTGTCCAGGAAGAGAGAGATTTTACGCACATTATACGTTTCTAATAAAAGTTTTTAATTTTTATGAACATTATTATCACAGTGGAATAATCTGAGTTGTGTTGTTAATGACTACATGAAAAACAGGCCGCAGGAAGTTATCATCTTCATTGTTGGTGGGACAACTTATGAGGAGGCACGGTCTGTTGCTCTACAAAATGCCAGCAATACTGGCATTCGGTTTCTACTTGGTGGCTCTTCTGTTCTTAATTCTAAAAGGTATGATTAAGTCATAAAGATAGTTGGATTCAAATAGTGGAAATTCCAATCGTGCTTTCAATTTGGCATGCAAACAATGATATTAATTTTTGAATTGAACTCACCCCTACCCTCGCAAAGTTGGAGAGTTTTGTGCATTGGGGGGTTTGTTTTATAGTTTCAGTTTTGTCTTTTGTTAATTGCAAAACTTGAAAGAAATCGCAAGGCTTATTTATTTAGTTATTTTGAATGTTGCTTTAAGTGAGTTGTTGGTCTTGGTTTTGGTGATAAAAGTTTGTTGGTCTGACTTGCAGATTGATATAGCTTTGTTATTTGGTTGTTCCTTGATTGGTTCAGGGTACTTTAGTTTAACTGCAAAAACATTCAACTTGCTCTGCACATGGTTGCATTCTGGATTTCTTACCATAGAGGTGTTTTTTAAATATGAATTTGCAGGTTTTTTAGGGACTTGGAAGAAGCTCAAAGGGTAGCTCGTTCTAGTAGCAGTGTTGTTTGAAGTTTATCCTGGCAAATTTTGCATGTTGAGGGCCATGTAGATATAGTTTTAACAGCTTCAGGCTGGGAATTTCTGTTTTGCACCCATGTATATTCATAAAAAAAGTTGCAAAAGGAACTTGATGTGGGGTATCAGACTCAATCCATTATTGCTGCAGAAGGCAATCATCAACCATTAATCAGGTTAGGTACCAGTTGGCTCCTGGCAGATGAATGCAATTCGAGATAAAATATGAGAACATCAAGAGCAAACCACCCGACCCTCTTTTGTTCGTGGGGAAAAAAGTAGAGACGGAACATATAGGTACAGGGAAAGAAACCTTTTGATTTGTGAAAATTTTCGTCATCATTTTGGCTGACCAAGTATAATGGTTTTGTTGACACTTACTAATGAAAGAACAATTTTGTATAATCATGTAACGAATGTCCCATTCTTTTGTATACTAACAGATGTATTCCATTTGTAGATTTACGTGACTTCATAATTTTTAAGTTATGGTTGTGACACTGAGTTGTGTTATGTGATGCACTTGATGGCATTTTGTGTCTGTTGTTCTGTTGGAGAATGTCATGTAAAGATATGAGCACGTCTGGATTACGTTGTCTGAATTCATTTTCATGACAGAATGCTTTCTGGACGAGGCTCCGTGGATTTTTGGCTGAAGGAACGGAAATTAGTCTTGTGCCATGCTTTCTTTTTGGTCAATACTGAATGTTTAATGAGAATTCACTCTGCCATATACTTGTAATGATTTTATAAAAAAAAAAAGAATTTACAAATTGTTCTTTATTTTAACCCTCCAAAAAAAAGTTCTAGAGTAACAACAATTGTACGCAGTTCATGAGAATTTTCGCAAATTTCTATAAACTGCTGATTCAAGCTATCAATGATATTTTGACTATAGCGTATATTTGTCGATAATAATATAGTAAATATCACTTGAGAAAAATATGATTTCTAAGGTTTACGTCGATAATACCACTAAATCTAATATGATTATTTCTCCTCTTTTTCTATTTTTTAAAACAAATTGTTGAATTATATTAAAGAGGTTCACACACACAGAGGTAATTATATGTATGAATTAAAATTATATTTATTGACCACAAAGGTAATTAAATTTTATTTATAGTTATGAGAATTTAAATATTAAAATTGTTTTTTTTTAAGACAACATTACTTATTTACTATATTTTACCCAAAATTATGTGAACCATGGCTAAAATAAATTTGTTCAATTTGTTGATGGGATTCAAATTTTATTTAAGAGTAGTTGAAGGATTTGATCTCCCTTTTTTTTTTCGGTAGATAGCGCTACGTGTTAATTATTAATCATCTTTTGTAAGGAAGATAATCTGATTCCGTCTGAGGTTAAATCTGAGGAAGACCGGTCATATGTATCAAGACTTTGGGAAAGTGTATCATTTGAGGTCAAAATTTATCTAGGAGGAAAAGATTTATCAAGACTTATCATATGTGAGGAATACCGGTCAAAATGTATCATTTCTTTATGTAAGACTAGTAGTTAGGGTCAGTTAGTTACATATTTATTAATTGTAAGTGTACTTATAAATATATAAAATTTATTAAGTATTAGTGTCTTTGGGAAAAAAAGGAAAAATGTTGAAAATGTGTTATTTTCAAAATATACACAAGAATATAAAATTTCTTTCTTTTAATTATGTCACACCATGTATACTTATTTCTCCTGAGGCATATTAATAATCATTTATGATGTTTTTTAAAAAGATATTTATATTAAATAATAACATTTTAAAAAAAAAATGGTAATCGAAATAATTCGCAGAAAGATATAATAAGCCAGTAGGTGCTGCCCATTGAAAATCAAAGGCCTTTAGACTTTTATGAAGGAAATTTTCAAAAATTTATTAAAATAATGCAATAAAATACATACATATGTGTAAGTGTTTAAATTGGTAAAGAGGGTACATAAGACTTGTGCATGTGTGATATATGTTATGCGGATAGTGTGTGTGTGTGTTTTTTTTTGGTGAAAAGATAGTGTGTTTAAGTGGTGCATAAAAATACACAATTTATATTGTTTAGAATCTGTTTGGACCATTGTTGTCAAAAATAAAAATAAAAATTAGTGTAAAAACATAAAAACTTACGTTTTGACCGTTTTTACTTAAAACTAAAAATTTAATAAAAAAATATTTTACAAAAAGAAAATAAGAAAAAACCTAATTTTCATTTTTCCCAAATCATATTCAGAGTATCTTAATATCTTATTGTTTGGAGAAATATAAGTTATGCTATGAGAACCGTTTTGTATTTTTGGATCATTGCGTGCATTGAAAGAAGTGGGATTATATCCTGATGAGCGATGATCTAAAATCTGCAGAGAATATAAACAGTTAGAGCAGATTGGTTATTCATTACTTGTTAATTATAACTGTTTATAATTTTGATACTTGATTATGTAAAATAATTTTCTTTTTTAAATAGATAAGTGGCTCAACACAGATGTTCATTATGTGACATTTTTTTACATGCATATATATAATTTTGTATCTTGACCTCAAGTGGTAGAAAGTATAAACTTTATGTTTCGCGTCGTTTCTACGTTTTACGTTTCTACCACCTTTTCATCGTGAAAACTCGAGTTTAACAAAATCGGACTTTTATTTTTTGAGTTTTTATATTTATTAATTTATCTTTATTTTGAAATTCTATTTACTAATTTTATATTTTATGGTAATAATTTATTATCAAGATAAATTATTTATCTTCCTCTTTCAAAATCATGAGAACACTCTTATATAATCATCAAATAAATTTTTTTTTTAATTTAAACGTAAAGGTAACTTTTAAGCTTAAAAAAACCTCAAAGAGGCTCTTAAACTTGTTTGCATCACTTGGTAAACATTTGTTCTTCCATACACAAGTTGTGCAACATTTAAAAGAAAAAAAATCAATTTTGCATCAATACAATACAGTACAATAAAGGGGAAGGATATATTTACAATATATTTTCGTTTACGATCTCTTACAATCATATTTTAATCGTTAATTTTTGTCAATTAACATTTATTGTGAATTAATAATTAATTAATAAATCTAATTTGGAAAAATCTTAATAGTTGATTGACAGAAATCAACGATTAAGATATGGTTGTAAACTAAAATAAGTTGTAAGTATAATCTTCTCTATAATAAAGTATTTTTAAATTTGCATTAATTGGATGAAAATGCCGGAAAACAAACTAACAATAGATACTTCCTTAAAAAAAAATAGGGATATAAAAGAAGAGGAAGGATATTGTAACAACCAAGTTATGTTACTACTAAGGGTGTTCATAAACCGATCCAAACCGATTCAAACCGCAAAAACCGAACCGAAAAATCAAAAACTGAAATAACCGAAAAACCGAAAACCGAAAAAAAACCGAAAAAATTTAATGGATTGGATCGGTTTTCGGTTTTGATGTTGAAAACCGAACCAAACTTTTTTTTTTTTACCAAATTATACTTATCCCAAATAATAGCCGGCCCAAAGTTTTAAACCCACCCGTGCGTTAGCCCATTAGTTTTTTTTTTTTTTTGGTATATAGCCATTAGTTTAAAACCCACCCAAAGTTCTAAACCTAATCCATCCAAACGCACCCATTGCATCTGAGTCTTGTCATCCTCTCAGTCTCTCACTCTTCTCAGTCACTCACGCTCTGGCACCAGTAGCATATCTCTTTCTTCTCAAAAATCAACGTTTGTCTCTTCCGTTAAACATATAACAAAGGTACTGTAACACTTGATTTTATTTGCATCAAGGGCATGATAAAGGTATAGCAAAGCAGATTTCTAAATTTCTTCCCATTATTCGTGTGATGAGGCAATAGTATTCACCTTTGGATCTATGTGTAAGAGTTAAGATGTTTTGGACTGATTGATCCTACCTGCCATAAAATCCATACACCAACTTTTGATATCCACAAAATTGGAAGAAAGATACTAGTGAATGTCATTGGTATATTCACTATTCTGATCAACGTGTAGATCTTATAATGATGTCAGATGATTAATTTTGGGACGAACTCTGGTCTCTTTGAGCCTTTAACTGATGTACAAGACATGTGAACCAATTCTGATCAACGTTTGAAATGTTTTGAAACATCATCATTTTTTTCTGAAAATAATTCTTTTAAGTTTTGTTTTTTTGGCTTTTCAAAAAATCGAAAACCGATCCAATCCAAACCGAAAAAAATTGGATCGGATTGGATCGGATTTGAAAAAAATTTCGAACCGATCGGATTATGTAATTGGATCAGATGGTTTTTTGCTTCAAAACCGATCCAATCCAGACTGCGAACACCCCTAGTTACTACCAATCAATTTCACCGTTAGATCGCTTATGTTGATCCAATAGTTATATTTATTTCCATATTTGTATGGTCATGATTTACCAAATTTAATATTTTATATTTATTTCCACCTTTGTATGGTTATGATTTCCCATATTTAATGATTTCACTTTAAATTTGGGGAATCATAACCATACAAAGATGGAAATAAATATAACCGTTGGATCAACATCAGCGATTTAACGACGAGATTTACTGGTAGTAATATGGTAGTAACACAACTTGGTTGTTACAATATCATTTCCTATAACAGAAAGTAATTATAAAAGTAGAAATAATATATATTATTTTTTGGGAATAACATCCGTCATTTTAAAGGATATAAACTTATATCATTTTAGATCAGTTTATATCATTTTAGATCCTAACCGTTCATTTCCGTCCATCAACGGTTATAATTTATTGGATCAAAATTATTAATTAATTAATGATAATTTTGACCCATTAAATTTAAACAAATAGATTATAATTGTTGATGGACGAAAATCAACAATTACAATATCAAATGATATAAGTTTATATCGGGAGAGATGTTTTTTTCCTTATATATTTTTATATATGGGAATAGTGTTTGTCAATTTAAATGACAGAAAGTTATGTCATTTTAAGAGAGATACAGAAAGAAATATAGACCAGTCGGTCCATCCATGCCACCGAAAATATTTTCAAAACAAACGGTCTGCTCTCTTTCTCTTTCTGACTGTTTGGCAGAGTATTCGATGATGTGCTAATATTTCTTCATTCGTCATGCTTACACACTGACGTGGCAATCCAACTTTCCCATTTTAACAAGCAGTCACATATTTGAAGTCACTGCCCTCACACAAAACGCCAAATAAGATAACCTTGATCACAATCATTCCAATTGACGACTCCGATTGCAGCTGTGACCACAATATCTTCTTGCCCCTGTCATCTTAGTCTCTTCCTCTTTTATTATATTTTTTTTCCTCGAATAAAAAAAAAATTTAATTTCCCAATTTGTGTTTTCCCAACTACCAAAGCAAAATTCCGTTGTTTTGTATTCGATTTTCGCTCGCTCCTCTTTTTCTTGCTTTCTATTTTCCCGGAAAATATCCATCTCGATTTTGCCGGAAAAAGCACAAAATGTTGAGCGCAGGTTTGAACTCTCTCTTAAATTCTCCTTCCATAGTTTCTCCCAGTCATTGCCATTGTTCCTATTGCAGCGATTCTTGGTTTTGGCTCATTGCGTATTTCTTTTCCCCGTCTGCATATGCTCGAGGTCTAGGGTTTTGGCCTTTTCTTTTTTCCCTTTCCAACATTGACGGAATATAATGTTAAATTGAAAATCATGGATGAATTGCACCTTTGCCATTTCTGAATGCACCTTGATTTTTTTATTTTTTATCTTTTTGTTGGAATGAAAATTGATGGTTGTTGTTGAATGCCTTGTTGTCGGCTAAGAGCATTTTGTCCAAGAAATGTGATAATCTTCGAATTCATTAAAAGCTTCTTCTGAGTCTACCCTGCATTGATGAAGTATGTACTCGATCAACGCTTCATTGCTTATGTCATAAACCGCATTGCAATTATGTATGTAACAATTTAGAAGAAGGGGAGTGGAAATGGATTAAAATATGGTTGTAGCCTTAGGAAAATAAGTATTGTCATCCTTTATTGCTAGTGAGAAGTAAGACTATTATTTCTGAATATTTTATTATTTGTTATTTATCTTCTAGTACTCATAGCAGCTGTAAATGCCTAAGTTTTTAAGAAATGAATGCACATGCTGTTTAACCGTTTCTATTGGACATTGGCTTTCTGTATGTTACTTTCAAATCTCTCTGTACCACTTCTGCTGCCAGTGTCTAATGCCTAAATAACCAAAAAAACAAAAGCAAGAATCATTCAATAGTACTATTTTAGACTTTTTATTTATTTATTTTTCTCTCTTATTTACTTTTTCCTTCTTATTTTTTTTTCTTTTCCCTCAACCTTTTTTTAATTTTTTATTTGGGTTCATTGACCGTAGATCGCAACCACATTGGGATAAAGATGCCGTTGACGCTGGCTTAAACACAATCTTGTGGGATGTATAGAAGATAATTGATGTAACTATCTTGGATTAGGAGATAAGTAAGAGAATATCATGACTAAATCTTGTAACTAAATAATTTATAAATTTATGCTATTTTGTCTCTCTTATCCTTACATTATGGCAAGATGGAACAAAAGTTGCTTGATTATTATGATGATGTGTCCAATCTATTATT
Source organism: Gastrolobium villosum (assembly GCA_032173675.1). Taxonomy (NCBI): domain Eukaryota; kingdom Viridiplantae; phylum Streptophyta; class Magnoliopsida; order Fabales; family Fabaceae; genus Gastrolobium; species Gastrolobium villosum. The sequence continues at coordinate 140,642 of JAVKPL010004474.1, forward strand.
TAGATCACCTTCCCTCAATATAAGCTCTCGATACAGTTAAGAATTAGCTATCCCAAAGGCTTAAGTTGTTAGGTAAGAGCTCATAAATGATTTTATATTTAACACCCCCTCGTGCAAGAACTTAAAGTGTGGGTAATGCATAGGTCCATACCTAACTTGTGCTGAAATTCAATTTTTTTATTTAAAAAAAATGGGAGCCGAGAATTAACTCTAGATCACTTGGTAATACAGGCTATGATACCACGTTAAGAATCAGCTATTCCCAAAGTTTAAGCTGTTAGGTAAAAACTCATGAATGAGTTTCTATCTAACAAATACAATATTGTTACCATTGGGCACTCTTGGTGGACCTGTGTGTGCTATGTGATCTTGTATCTAGCTAAAGGTAATTCATATGATGACCACCAGCTAATTGTTAGTGGCCTACGCGTACTTTAGTTAATAAATAGTTGTTCACTTTATAGTTTTTGGGCTGTTTTACCAAAACAAAAAAGTTTTTTGGGCTGTTTTATGACAGCAATTTCTAGACATGATAAACCAGCATTGAGTTATCTGATGTTGACTTTTTCTATTCGCCTCCCCCTATCAAAATGTGGCACTTTGTATATAGTTATTCTTATTTAGAGTTTTGTGAGTTATTGATATCTTTCTTGATGTGTAGAGGTTGAATGGTACTTCAAATTTTGGTTTTTCTGGTGCAAATGCACATATTCGAGCTTGTTAGTTTGTTATATTTTATGTCTCTGAGATTTATCAGTACTAAATCTTTTGTATTGTGGATATGCTTACTAGTTAAACTACCTGTACTTGCTTTGAAAGACTGAATTTGGATGTCTTTTTTTAATATTATTTGTGAGATAATCTGATTGTCAATGCAGGATAGTTGTCCTATCTCAATTTGGGTTTTCTACATGTATCAAAAGCAAACATCCTTGTCTGCTGTTTACGGACTCTGTTAGTTCTACATGTTGCATGTTGAATTTGAAGAATTGCTTTTGTACCAGGAAGGTAGTTTTCATTGTGGGTGTCAAGATACTTCACATTGTCCGGAATATACTTCAAATCAAGGGAAGACCACTTGTTACAACTGATTCTAAGTTTCTAGTGAATGGGTTTGTTGGATATTGTATGTTCTTCGATATTTCTTTTTACACTCGTCGAGTCCACTAGCAGATCAGGGAATATGTGGCCAGTAATTGTTGGTGTGGAATCTACAGAAACTGTCAGCTGGACAGTTATCAGTTCAAGTATATTTGTGCTTGTTGCTGTTGTTCTCTCCATATGTCTAATACTCGAGCATTTAGCTTCCTATAATCAGCCTGAGGTTTCTCCTTATGCCTCTTTACTTTTAGGTGTTAGCATTTAGCATATATCTAATATTCATAATCATTATTTTCCTGCACCAATAGATTTACTATTTATGTAATGCTTAGCTTCCCTTCTCTTAGTTCTTCTAATAACAGCAGCCTTTAACTGACTTGGCCATTTCTGTCCTGTAATATTTTTCCTTCCTTTTTATAATATTTTCTAAATATTTCCTTCTTCTTTTTTCATTTATTCAGGAGCAGAAATTTTTGATTGGTCTCATTTTAATGGTTCCTGTTTATGCAGTGGAATCGGTAAGAGATGCTAAGGAAATGGCAAAATACCATCTGTTCTTTGTGTATGGCATCTTTTAATTGGGTTTATTAAATTTGTCCTAATGAAGATCTCTGTTTGCTTTTTGTTGTATGGAATCTAAATAATTTCCCGCTTCTAAATCCTTTTATTTTGGCTAAACTTATGTTGCTATCTCATTGGAGTACATTGGAACTTACTTATTAATGCATATTGTTTGGTTAGGTTTTCAGCTTCACTGCTGTTATTAGCAGAACTTATAGGAGACTAATTGTACATTTTGATCGTCAAAGAATTTATATGTCACTGTCTTCCACAGTCAGACTAAAATATGTTGCTCCTTCTACTTTTTCACGTGCAACTTTATGTTGGGATAATTGTTTTTTTATGAATTTTCCATTTTCTAATAGTTATACTTACTATATCTAATTGATATTGAAAGAAAAACTGCCTCCTTTTTATTTATAACACGCTCACAAATCTTATTCTTGTTGAACTGATAATATAATTTCAGAAAAACTTGGGTTTTATTTTCCAGAAAGGACCATTTGTAGTGAGTTGCGACAAACATTTGTATCAGTGTGCCTGCTTGGTGTATATGATCCAGCCTTAAAGTTCTTTTTTTATTCTTTTTAATATATTGTAACTTAATGGGGAGTGGTTTTATTGTAATTTAATAGTAAATTGTTAAGTTCTGATGTTTTTATGATGCAGTTTTTGTCACTATTGGATTCCAGTGCAGCATTTAACTGTGAAATCATCCGGGACTGCTATGAGGCTTTTGCATTATATTGCTTTGAAAGATACTTGATAGCTTGCTTAGGTATGTCAAACGGATTATATACCTATATGATTCTATATGATTTGCATTATTAGTTGTAGCTATTATTTGTGTGTGTGCACGCGCGTGCGGGGTTCATGTTTTTTTTTTTTTTTTTTTTTCTCTTCACATGGCCCCACATGGGCCTTATATACTTTTATGTGTGTATAGGAGATAATTTTATCTCCTACACACACATAAAAGTGTGTGGGGCCAACAACATGAGAGACATTAATCCCTATATATATATATGGGATAGATTATTTTACCTATTTTTTTTTATGCCTATCTATCTACCATTCTCCAATACCGTTAGATCAAAATCTTAAGAGGAGAGAGAAATGATAAATGTTAGTTGAGATTATGATATTCCAGAAATGCATAGTGTAAGTATTAAGATCTTTTAAGATATTTTATTTCCTTTCCTTCTCAAATCTCGAGTCTAATTCGAAATCCGTGAGAGGCTTGAATTTTATAACTCATGACTACAAGAAGACGTCATACATCTTCTCAAATTTTGAATTATATTTGGTTTATCATGCTCTTGAATACAAAAATTGTTTATGGTTCTATTAGGTGGTGAGGACAAAACAATTCAATTTATGGAAAGTATGAGCCTAACAGACTCCAGAACTCCTCTCCTGGAAGAATCATATGCGTATGGCGTTGTAGAGCATCCATTTCCCTTAAATTGCTTCCTAAGAGATTGGTATCTTGGCCCTAATTTCTATCAATCTGTGAAAATTGGCATCGTGCAATATGTAAGTTGGATTTTGGATAATTGTGCTTTTGTTCCACCCTCTTTCTCTTTGGGATAGAAGAATCCATGTCTTTCTTGTGGCTGACTAAAACCTAAATTCCAGATGATGCTGAAAATGATCTGTGCATTGCTGGCAATGATCCTCCAATCTTTTGGGGTTTATGGAGAGGGGAAGTTTGAATGGAAATATGGGTAAGATTATATTAGTGTGTGCCTCTGGTAGTTTGCATGTGTATAATGCATACCATAAATATATATAATCTTAATTCTCAACCACAAAGATTATTCTCGATCTTAGATATAATTTCATATTTCTTTGGGAGTACCAATTGAAAAGATCGAGATTGATTATTATTTGTAATATTATTTCTACTTTCTATTTCCTATTTTTTGTTTTTAGGAAGGTCGTATTTGTTATGATCCTTCTTGTGGCCTAATACTTTTATGTGCTTGCAGGTATCCTTACTTGGCATGTATTCTTAATTTTAGTCAAACATGGGCCCTATATTGCCTTTTACAGTTCTATTCTGTCATTAAAGATAAATTGGAACCAATCAACCCATTGGCAAAGTTTCTAACTTTTAAGTCAATCATCTTCCTGACATGGTGGCAAGGTGTGGCTGTTGCAATTCTTTTTTCTATGGGAGCATTTAAAGGGTCACTGGCTCAGGAGCTAAGAACACGTATACAAGACTATATCATCTGTATAGAGGTATGCAATTCATGTTTTTTACAATTTTTATTGTCTGATACTGCATTATTAAATTATCTCGATTTTGAGGAGTACTAATATATTCTATCATCTGCATTTGAGTACGCTTTATGAACAAGTTTAAACTTTAATTGCCATGTATGATCTCTGCATGAAAACCTAAAATGTGACATACTTTGTCACAAAGATGGATATATGAGATTGGCGTTATTTTGTTTGCCTTTCTGCATAGCATATATGTTATATCAGGTGGATGGTTGCCTATCTTTATCATATATGAATGCATTTAAAGTTATAAACATGGCATGATTACTATTTAGTATTTACTCATGTGCTTTTTTTAGTGAAAGTGGGATTTCAGCGGCTGAAAGTGTGAATGTCTACTAGGATCAGGCACATGTGTAGATGGAAAACTTGATCCAATAGGATTTTAGTAGTACATGAAATGATCATTTTGGGACCTATATATGAAATATTAGGTTCTACTCTGTTTTCTTGAGCCTTTTTTAAGACCAATGACTCCTTTGCTATAACACTGAGACAGGGACTCATTATTAAATCAGGTTAAGTCAGGTCCCTTCTTCTTCATAAAGTATGTTACTTGATGCCCCCATTTAAGCTAAAATTTCTGAGTGTCATCAACTTGAAAAATGTTTTCAATCAATTCTTAAGTTCTGGGATGACATTTTTTTTATATGATTGCCCATTTCAAAATTTGTTAACAGATGGGCGTTGCTGCTGTTGTGCACCTTTATGTCTTTCCTGCAGTACCTTACAAAAGGGGAGAGAGGTGTGTCCGCAATGTAGCGGTGATGGCTGACTATGCATCACTAGGGACACCTCCTGATCCTGCGGAGGTTCGAGACTGTGAGCGCTCAACTAGAATGCGGCTGGGTCGACATGATGAGAGAGAGAAGCGTATGAAATTTACCCATAATGTTCGTGATGTGGTTGTTGGAAGTGGTGAAATTGTGAGATGTGAACACTCAAGTTTCAAACCTTTGAATTTTCTGTTATCTCTTTCTCAAACTCACGTGGGCTGTTTCTGCTGTCTTTATGTTTCAGATTGTTGATGACATGAAATTTACAGTTTCACATGTGGTAGAACCCGTTGAAAAGGGTATTGCGAAGATAAACAAAACCTTCCATCAGATATCAGAAAATGTGAAACGTCATGAGGAGGAGCGGAGGAGAAGCCCCAACAAGGTCAAGGATGATAATTACCTTGTTCCCCTGCGCTCATGGAGAACGGAATTTTCTGATGCTCATGATAAACTTGTGGAAGGAAGTGTCAGTGATAGTGATTTGCCCAGTGGAAAGAGACAACATCTCCAATCGAAAGCCTTAGCCTCCAGGATGAGAAGATAGTACTCAACAGCTCAACAACGTAAATAGTTCTGCACGTATAAGATAGGAAAAATCTTTTAGATTTTGACGTCATATTTTACATTAGATATAATGTAGAAAAGTTTCACACACGAAGTTCAAATTGAACTGAAATACATGTCAAATCAAAACCAAAAAATGATAGGTGTAATTTCTCACAAATGCGTTTGAGACTGAAGTAATTTGAATGATAGTTAAATCTAGAGCCACGAATTGGAAAGTGGCTAAGAAGTCAAGTGAATGACCGTAAGCCAGTACAGATCCATTAAAAGAGCCAGAGTGGGCATTTCATCGTGGCAAAATTATACTGATTTTAAGCCACCAAAGTCTGATTACATTCTGGCTAGCGTTCCATGGTGGATTGCAAATGCTTTTATTTATACAAATCCCAAAATATTTCATCTTCTTTGATGATTTGTGTGTATATAAAAATCAATACAGAATCACAATGCATTGATTATGTAGTAATGTAGTCTACACTTCTTTTTATAATTAGCGCTTATTTTGTAACACACACCTACAATAAATCATTCCTCCTGTGTGCTTAACGCGAGGGAATGAATAGAAATATAATGAATAAAATTAAAAAAAAAATCGAAAATAGAGGGGTTAGAAAGTTTGTTTTCATTTGATAGTTATTGGTGGAACTGAAAAATAAATCAATAGGAAAAGAAAAATCTGTAATCTCTCATTTTTCCCCCTTTTTTATTAAAATTTTGGAGAATTTAATTTTTGCTGGATCATATGAAGCTCTTTTTGGTGCACGAAAATATAAAGCTTTCTGGTCATTCTCCTAAAAAATAGTTTTTTTTTTTTTTTTTTTTTTTTTTTTTTTTGCTTCAAAGCAAAGTAATTTGAACTCAAATTCTTAAACTAGTTACCGTATAAACTTTTTTTCTCTCTCAATTTTGTGCTAGTAGATATTTGGAACTATCACAATCTGCACACCTAAGCAAGCACTCGTTCTCCAATATCCATTGACCAATGTCAAGATAAAATGATCTACCAGAGGAGTTTACTTTCTTATCATAATGAAAATGATAGGAGTCATCGAACTGTTTTGTAAAATGGGTGTGCCAATGCTTATGAATATCAACATGGTCAATAAGCACTGAGCAAAACTAGACAATTATGATTAACAATTTATCACAATTTTCTTCAATGATTAGTGTATTCACATCTCTGATCGTGCTGCATCTCTTGTGCAAGTCCCTACCTATAAGTACAAGGATATTTCTTGCATAGAATTCTCCATTGGAGATATGAGAGAAACGTTCTGAGTGGCCTAATTAAGAGGAAAGAAAACTCAGTCCTCCTTTCTGGACCATGGGAAATGATCGTTCCAGAAACTTCTATATTACAATTACAATTGTTTTTCTTCGAGATTTGGTACGAAAATATGTTACAACTCACATGCCATCTTTCTCTGGCAACAATTGTAGCATCCTTTTAAATGAACTAATGCCTTTATATCTCTTCAGTGCTGTTTTCCTTCAAAAGAGGGGTCTGTTTGCTCCTTGATTCCGAGCTTCCCATTCCAACATCTTCAATGTCTTTGGCTTTCCCCCACAATACTGAATAAAACCCAACAACAATCACAATAGCACCAACCAGGCTGCATTGAGAGACAACAATGAGTTTCTGTTGGATGAAATAAACTCAAACAGTACAACCAAACACAAGAAGAGAGACACACAACCTACCTTCCAAAATAGAACGCATCCCCGAGGAAGATAACACCTACAACCGCCGAAATGACAATTCCTAATGGCTTGAACATGGAAACAAAAACAGGTCCTGTCTGGTGCAAACACCAAGAAGTAACACCAACTTGAAATGCAGATCCAAAGACTCCCTGTAAATGTTTACAGCTTATGTTTTAGACATCTAGGCAAAGATATAATGCAGTAGTTACTGGTTGTACTTTAATCTACTTAATGTACATTTTGATTACCGAGTATAAAACTGCAAGCAACCTTAACTTAGGTTCCAAGCTCCAAGCACTGATGTCTCTTTCCACAACCAAACAGGTCACAGCAGATTGAATGGCCACAAAGAAACAATAAAAGAATACAACAATCAACTCTGCTGGATATTTCTTAAGAATGGAAGCCTGAAATATAGCCAATTATAATTAACCAATAAAGTATTTACACCATGCAAGTAGAAATCACAGATTGTGAAAGCTCTATTACTACTTGATAATTTCACCTGTACAATAATAAATGCTGAAGCCGTCACACAAGAAGCTGCAAGAAATAATCCTCCCAATACCCAATTAGAATCTTGTGAGAAAACTAGCTCCTGAAATGAGTTTAGAGGTGATAATAGTCCCATCAGAAGTGTAGGGCCCTTGTACAAAGTCACAACAAATGCACCAGCAATCGATACTATTGTTCCCAATGATTTAGCTAGGCTGCTAGAGCTTCTCCAATTTAATTGTTCCATTCTGCAACCAGAAAGAGAAATAAGTTTAGACCAATCTACAGCAAGGAACAATTGATTGAAAGAACAACTAAGACTTTTGCTCTATAATGAACTAAAGTGCATATTTGGTGAGCCTTTTATATTAAAAAAGATACACACACACACACAAAAACAGTACGAAAGCTCTCAAAACTGAGAGTTACTTTTATCTTAAAGAATGGCAAAAGATTTACCAATTCATCAACCCAATTAAATTCATCATGTGATCAAGAAATATGTTTAGATAAGTGTAGAATCACAATGTAATTGTGTTTCCATCAGGGGTCTGAATTCCAAAATGGAATATTTTTCATTATCAAGACAAAACATGATTAATTGTCATTCTTTAGTTGGAGTCAGTTTTATGAAAATAGAGAAACAAAATCTCATAGACATGAATCTGCAGTATAACTATTTCACTGATCGACAAACATTTAAGATTAATTTTAACCTCAAGAAATTTTATTAATGCCAACAATTAGCCCAACGTGTGTACATTTGTCTTTCATTTACAACATAAGATATGTATCAACTTTATTTTATGGATACAATTTTAGAGAATTTTTAAGTAATATGAGAATTATGACTTTAAGTGCTAATAGCTCCTCACAATTTGATGTTTGGCCTCATCAAAGCTTTATATGTAGGTCAAAGCAATTTAATGTTGCAATGGAGACTTCATTGCAACAAGATAAAAAACAAGATAATTTAATTTGACTTCATTGCAAACCCAAATAAGCAAATGATGGAGACTTGTAGATGTTATATGCCAGTTAACCCTTACAAATTACATAGGGCTTGCAGTGTATGCCTCAACCGAGAGACAAAACTAAAGGATAAAGACTTTAAAGTTCATCCTATGAAAATGGCATGACTATATCATTTGATTCAATGGAGTTATAAAAGGAAATAAGTAAAGAAACAGATGGAGAAATATTAGTGAGATAAAGAACTACTGCGCAACTATCACTCAAGATAGATTGTAATTTAACATGAACCATTTATTTCATCTGTAAATCCAACAAAATACTTCTTCCATCTCCATGAGGTGGTAATGCCATCAATCCTTTATAAGGGGTAAAAAAATTGAGATAACCTAACAATGTCTTGAATGCACAACAGAAGAAAAGCCACCACAAGGCATGGAGTTACAATTCATTATTCATTAACAAAACATATTTATTAATCACAAAGAATACATAAGTGTTAGAGCAAAACTAGAAGGTTCCATAAGCTTAAATTTCCTCTTTATTCACCCCTGATAGGATGTTGGCCACTAACCAGGGTGCTCAGTAAGAGAGTTCCAGGTCAACTGAAGGGAACAGAAATTTCTCAAAATACAAACTAGAAGTGAATCTCAGAGATATCAGACTGCCAATACTTAGTTTCATGTAAATAATCCTTTTTTAATCCGAGAACTGTAGAAGGAAAAGTCCACACTGATGATTTTTCTATATGTTGTGCCTAATATTAACAAGTAATAAGAAACTTAATGGTCGCGACTGAAGCTACACATACACAGAAGAACCAAAATGGAATCACCAGCCTACTCCTGAAGCTAACCACTTAAAGATAGTCCAATTGATGGTTTAATGCTATTCTAGTCATGCTGGGTTTCATATTCAAATAGCTTTCCCTAATTAACTATAAAACTTAAATATGATATATAGTAAGGTAATTTGAATCCAAAGAATGGCAGTAAGTATGATAAAAAAAATTACTCATTAAAGAAACATGCACAATAATGCAATTGTATACAAACAAATTAGGGCCGACCCAGTTCAAATACCCACTTCGTGAGTGTCTGGGAAAGAGAATAGTCTAGGAAGTCTCTCCCCTACTTTTTTCAGAGAGACTGATTCGAACCCGCAATCTGACACACCATGGCAAGCAAGCTTACTGCTGAGCCAAGCCAGCCCTTCTGTATACAAACAAATTAAGACTCATAATTTCACTAGCTATTTTCAATAGATAGCTAAACCTAATATCTACAGAATGAATTTTTTGATCGAAACTCCTTGGTCATATTCAGTTCACCTACACTCAGCAATTGAAGGGAACATAATCTTTACATTGTTTTAATATGCCAAGCAAGGCAATGGGCAGCCCTGATATTACATTGAACTTGACAATGTCCCATACATGACATACATCCTGCTAGTGCTTTCTCATATCTCAAGAACAGTATAAAACAGCATCCAAGAAACAAACTAAAAAAACATATAAGTACCACATCCATTTCAAAATATCAGTCCATCAAGGTTTTTGCATAAGAATTAAGAAAGCCATCACATACTCTCAATTTTAAAAGAAACTTAACATCATTAAACTAAATTAACCTCCCATTCCATGAATGCTCAGTCTCATTTCACTTAGTGGATATACCAAGAGACAAGGATAAAATTAGAGAAAAAATAAATAAATAATATCTTATTGTTTTTCTAAAGTGACAGTTAAAGTGAAACAAAAATTTCTCTCTAAAAGGACATATATTTTGAAAGAGGGGAATATGAAGTTATAGTTAATGCTGACCATAGATAAGATAAGGGAAAAGTTCACCGATGCCAATGTGGTTTACTCTAGAATCACTTCTGTCCCTGTGGTTTTTTTTTTCTTATTACATATGGCCCTATGGTTTGTAAAAGGATATGTTTTTAACATATGAGTGGTTTTTCTTATTTTTGAAATGGGGAATATGAAGACATAATGATTTTAAAGCAAAACACTGTCATTAGTGATAAGATAATTGATAAGGTTAGGCTATTAGCAACAAGTAGGATACAGGAACAACCTAAAAACAACGGCAAGTATGAAGGTAAAACCAGGAATAAGGTTGAGCATGGCTGTGCTAAGTGTAGCTGAGCTGAAGTAAATCCCAGCATATCCAAAAACCTGCGTCAAATAACTGAAAAAATAAACATTTTTTAGTATTAAAAAAAAATTAAAATAAATAATCATGGTATTAGAATTCACAATTTAATGTGGTCGGACTCGGAGAGATGTCGACGATTTAGAATTTGCACGTGTGTAATTATTGAATATAAGGGAGAATGAACTTGCCCGAGAAGTCCAAGTAAGAAGAAACCACAAAGGGTGGAAAACATGATTGGAGGACGTTGTTGAGATGTATGAATAAGGAAGGAACAAGGAAGAAGAACAAGGGCAGCGATTGTATTGGAATAGAAGATGAAGATGAAACTTGTCATCCCTTGTGACATCACTTGTTTGCTCAATATGATTAACCCAACTTGAGCACACTCTGCCATTATCATTCCCACAAATGGAAATGTCACCTTCCCCATTTTTCACATGCACTCACTAGTCACTATGTATGTGCTTCCCTTCACCCTTCACTTCAGAGTTCAGAGTTTTCTTCAATCTTCAAGTTTGAGGTTCTAACTCTAAAGTCAAACACGCTGCACGCTTAGCCGCGAGGCAATGCCAATAATGAACTCTTAAATTAGAATATATTTTATTTTATTCTTAGAATATCTTTTTATAATTATTATTAATATTATTGAGTTGAAATTAAATCAACGATAATTATAAGAAGAAGAAAAAATCGTAAACCCTAATTATAACCTACCTTTTATTTTATGATATAATATTTTTCCTAATTGAATTATCATTCTATTGAAACTAAATATAGAAGTTTGAATCAAAGAGTTTAAGAATTTTTAACATTTTTAATAAAAACTTAATAGATTTGCATATTTATTTCTTCTGAAATAATTTACAACTTATTTAATCGATGTTCATGTTGTAATGAATTGACGAATTGGACTCTTTATCTGGTTTATTTACAATTTCCATTATAAATAAGGAAAATATGTTTATCATATTGCATTTGTGTCTTTCACACCTAGAAAAGAGGGTGAAACCATTTTTTTTATCTCTCTCAATGACATCTAATTTTTTTTGTGTTACATCAGATAATTTGTCTCATTATACTTCCCTATAAATAAATTGTCTACATTGCAGAATATCCTCTAATTTTGTAAAAATTATCTTCCTATGACGAGTGATTCTCCTCATTATTGGCTCTAGAAGTGACAAAGTGGGCACTCGACCCATCCCGCCACCAAATTACCAAAAAATAAACCAATGTCCTTCCCTGTTTGGCGGGTTGGGCCCGTCCAACCCTCATCTATTTCACATTGATCCACCTTTTATGTCTATGTCCGTTATCAACCCACCAAAAAATGAGTCTATCATATTCCACTTTTGAGATGAATTAAAAAATGCAACGCGCATCTGTTTTATACTGATCTACCCGGGTTGAGATTGTTTTGCCAACCCTAATTGGCACTATATACTTACATAGTTACATGTTATAACCACTCAATTGTATTCCCTCTATATATAGTATTCCTCGTAATCCCCTTATAGAAGGAGGTTTACGCCTGAACGGGACGGACCTTTTTTCTTCTACACTCTCAAGTCTCAACCTCTGCATACAGTTACTTAAGCACTTTACAAACAAACACATCATCCCTGGCAAATCATACCTGTTTAAGCACATCCAACCTGCCACACTATATCCAAACACTCCTCCTTGGATCATACGACAAAATTATCAATCCAATCCAGTGTTATAAAAATCGGATTGACCCGGCCAAGTTGACCCGGAAACCAGTGAACAGATCATGTAACTAGTTTTTATATCGGACTGGCCATGTTAAAGAATCGGTGTGACCCGGCCGGTTTTCGTAAAAAACCGGTGACCCGGTCAGTTCAACCGGTGACCTGGCCCGGTCTATAAAAAAAAAACTAATTTTTTTTCATAAATTTATATCTTCTTTTCTTTACTCTAACACAAATGGTTTTTTTTTTTTTGAAATATTTGAGTGATTTGTAGCTTATTAACTTACATAGATTATGTACCTAGAACATTAATATTATCTTAATTATGCAATATGCATGGATTTTTGATTTTAATTAGAGATGTCATTTACTAAACCTGAAACACTAGTATCACAAATATTATATGTTTGACTGATCTTTTGTTAGAGAATGATGTATAATTTATTATTTTCACGTTAAAATATTTCAAATTGATATCATTTTTTTATAAGTATTTAAGTATATTTATAGTTTTAAAAATATAAATTATAGATTTTCATATACTTACCGGGTCATGCGGTTAAACCAGTGACTCATTGGTTGAATCAATGACCCAATACCTTAACCAAGTCAATAATCGAGCCGGGTTTAATAGCATTGATACAAACACTTTTAGATCATTTATTGATATCAAATAGTGTTCAGCTCCTTAAATGCATCTTTATATAATGCTTTATTCTACTTTGTTGGATGAAGTCTTGCTTATTATTAAATCATAAAATTATAATAAAATAATTAGTACACAATATAAATATGTGAATTAATTAAAAGGGGTTATTCTAATTTAGTGGGTGATTATATAATTATGTTAAAAACTTGGTAGAAAGAGTTTTGAATTCTCTTTGATGCTCGAATCGAATAGAATTAGTTGGGTAATTTATGCATCGATGGAGAAATTAAAATAATAATAATACAGATTATCTAAATTAAATATTTATAATTTAAATTTTTTTCATTTAATAAATAAATATGTACCATATGTTGACATTAATTTATTTTGTTTTAAAATTTCTTCTGGTTGAAATATTCAAAGATAATATTTGATTAAAAGTGTTCATCCACCGATTTAAACCTCGGTGACCGAACCGAATTAACCGAAAAATGAAAAATTGAAAATCAAAAAAAAAAAAAACCGCAAAATTTAATTGGATATGATTGGTTTTTGGATAGGTTGATGAAAACCGATCCAATAATTCTCCAACCTTACCATCTACTTACTTGGGCCTTTCCCCAATTATAGCCCAAAAACCATATATCAAAATTCTTAATCCAAGACCCATTAACCCATTACATTGGAGAAAGTGGGTTGTGTTTAATCCAAAATTCTTAATATTGATGAATGGTGTAATGTGAACTATAAAGAACTAGTCCATATTCATATTTATATTAAATTATAAATTTATACTAAATAAGAAAATAAATAAAAAAGAAAAATTTAAAAATTATCATATAACCATAATAGTAAAATAACTCTTATATTATATATTAAAATAAAATTTGGTCATAATTGATTTTACTAATTGCATTAGGGTTGTTTTCTTCATTTTAAAATAATTGGCAAGCAATGTTTTGTGAAAATTTTAAAAAGTCATTAAGTATTTTCAATTTGAGGAATATATAATCCTATCACTCTATTAATATCCTTCCATTTTATTTAGTAGAGATAGACAAAGTTATGAAAAATATAGTCTCTTCTTGATATTAAAAATAATAAATCTTTTGTTTTTCATCTTAAATCAACGCGTGTTTAAGATTTTTTCATTTAACATGGTTATATCAAATAACAAATGAGACCTGAAATCGACCCATCACGTGCGAGATAGAGGCCCAATTCCTAAAGGCCCAAGAGGCTCAATAACATCAAGTGACTTGGCCTTAAAGCCAACACATCTCGAACAGAAGGTACGGATCTCGTTAAATACTTGGCCACGAAGCCAACATAACTTAACCTGAAAGAAACCATTATTGGCTACCACTAGGAACCAATGAAAGGATGGCAGCTCTGCTTGCCACCATATCTATTGAATCTACTCTGAATATAGGCTTGCCCACTAAGGAATAACCTAAAAAAAGGCCACCCCTCTCCATCAATTAAATTGAACACCGCCACATAAAGGAAGGTGATAAATATGGTGCTCAAGCATTATAAATACAGAGGTCATTGGCCCAGGTATGATATCTCTCTTTAAATACTTGAATCTCCTTGTACATCTAACAGATTTGAGCGTCAGAGTGCCTTTGCAAATACCCCTCCCCCTCCCCCATCTGCTCTCGAACTGCCCAGATAAGCAAAGTGCCGCCCAACTATCTCGCAACTCAATCCTCCATCTCACCAAGCATCTAGCATCTCGACATCAACACATTTATCTCTCATTTTCTTCATCAACATCATTTACCTCTAACTGTGTGTGATTAGTCTCAGGCCAATTGGTGTTGGATCCTCTCTTTTTTAAGCTAGAAGTTACTTATAAGCATAAGTTAGGCCAAACAGGGTTTGAGAAAAGCTCTTATAATGAAAAGCTATTTTTTATAATAAAAAAAATTAAAGCTAAAAGTTTCTAGGACGAGTTTTTTTTAAGCTCTTATTTATTTTTCTTGAATTGTGTGTTTTTTTTAATGGAGAGTTATATAAAGACAGAGAGAGATATATATAATTTTCTTGAAATATATATGTGCTTTTAAGTTAAATTTTTTATGTAACTACCAAATAATTTTTAAATTTTTTTAAAATATTATTTTAACTTTAACTTATAAGTACTTTTAGCTTAAAAAATAAAAAAACGCAATCAGACTTTTGTGACTACTTGCTGAGTTGCTGTAAAGTTTCTTTCAATTCTATTTTTTAAATGTATTCCAAAAAACAAAATCCTATTTTTTAAATATTAATATAAAGGTAGATATGGGAAAACTCAAATTGTATTTGCCTATTTGATGTAGAAAAGTGGGCAAAGTTGCAGGTCCGCCGTCACTTCCTATTAATTTTTTACTAATTCGATGACTAAGCCATTGACCGAAAATTCTCGTGAATAATACCAAAAAGAAAATAAAATTCTCGTGAATGGAAAGTAGAATAAATGATAAGTCAAATAAGAGATAGAATAAAAAGTAGTGCATTGGAGAGAGTTTGATACACGCGCGCGTTTTCTTTTCTCTGCTAGGGTTCAGAGTTTCGCCTCGGTTGTTAGATGGAATCGGAAGAAGGAGATCAGCAATCATTGACGGATGGGGATGGATCTAGACTCACGCGAGGTAGGGGTTGTGTTGAGGAAGAGCTTCTTCCTCGGGAGGGGAAGAAATCGAAGGGTACGACATTGGAGGATGCTACGATGGATGAAGCCATGCTTGAGGAAGGAGGTAAGGGGACTGATCCAGTCTCTCCAGTCTGTGTGAGTCCTGCTGTGATGAAGACGGAGGCTGTTGGTAGATCTAGTAAAAGGGTGGTGTCCTATAAGGAAAAACTCCTTAGATTGAACGGGAAGGGAGGGCAATCTGACAGTGAGGATGAGGATTGGATTACGAAACAGAAACGGGAGGAGGAAGAAGCGGATCTGATGGAGAGTTTGGATCAGACTTCTGAAGAGGACCCTTTATGCCCTCGATACCATGTTCCGATGGACGAGCACAAGAAGGATTGCGAGAAGTGGAAGATGTCTCTCATCATCAAACTCTTAGGGAAGCGGATCAGTTTCAGATTTCTGATGAACCGGCTGCAGAGGATGTGGAACCTGGTAAGTCCTTTTGAGACTATTGACTTAGATAATGGTTACCTCTTGCTGAGGTTCCAGGATGAAGCTGATTATAGGCATGTCCTAGAAGAAGGCCCTTGGATCGTTAATGACCACTATGTGGTCATCCAAAGGTGGAGACCTTTTTTTGATCCTTATGATGAAAGTGTGAGGAAACTGGCCGTTTGGGTTAGGATACCTGGCCTTCCTATTGAACTTTATACGACTCGCCATCTTTGGCGAATTGGCAATATTTTTGGCCGAACCCTCAAGGTTGATAGGAATTCTCTGAGGAAGAGTGATGTGGGGGAGGAAGTGATTACTGAGAGGGGCAAGTTTGCTCGGATTTGTGTGGAGATTGACCTGAGGAAAAGCTTACTCTCCAAGTCTGTGATGGGGAGTAAAGTGTATCCAGTTGGTTATGAAGGCCTTCATTTGGTTTGTTTTAAGTGTGGTATGTATGGTCACAAGAAGGATCAGTGTCCAGAGATCCAAGATCACTGCAACCAACAGGGGATAGGAGAGACTGTGAAGGCTCCGGAGGTTGTCCCTGTTCCTGTGAAGGCTAACAAGGTGGTGGTCCAGGAGGAAGCATTTGGCAGCTGGATGATTATCCAGAGAAATTCTAGGAATAGGAAACTGAAAGCTAATCCTGTCAGTCAGCATAGTGTGGTGGAGGGCCAGAATGCTAATAAGGGTCCTGTCTCTCCTGTGTTGGAGGCTGTGGCTGCCTTGAATGCTGAGGTAGCTGGGAGTCAGGGGCAGGAGATTCTAAGTACTAAAGATCATTCCATTAATGAGATGGGTTCCATTGTGGATTCTATGGAGATGGATAATATTCCTGTCAACTTTCCCAAGGAAGTTGTGGCTCCTACAGCTAGTCCTCAGAAGAAATCTAAGAAAGTTGAGAATGGGACCAGAAGGGTTGCTCCTAAGGGAGGGGTTGATAAAACTAAATCCGGTCCCAAGTCATCTTTGAAGAAAGTTGGATCTGAAAATGTTTCTCCCAATTCAATGCCAGAGGGTGATCATAAAGGTCGAACCAAAAACAGGGGGAAGAGTTTATCTACTCAAGAGACAGGTGACACTATTCCTTTTGGTGGTAGAAAAGACTTCAGGGACAATCCCTTACTGATCAAGTCAGTAGCCTCTGTTCCCAGTGAGAAGGGTTATGGTGAGACTCAATTACTGATGGGGGGGTCTTCCTCTCATCAGGTGTGTTGATTGTTTTGTTGGGGTTTTCCCTTGTCCAGTCTTTGGTTTTGTTTTTCATGTTTATATTGTCTTGGAACTGTAGAGGGGTGGGGAAGAAATGCTTCCCTACTCTTATTAGAGACTTAAGTTTCATATCTCATGTTAGTGTTTTGGCCCTGTTGGAGACTAGGGTTGGTGGTGTGAGAGGTGAGGCCATTATTAAGAGGCTGGGCTTCTCTAGTTTTTTTAAACAGGATCCTATTGGTTTCTCTGGGGGTCTTTGGATCCTTTGGGATAGTAGTAAAGTGGAGTTGGAGATTCTCCACACTCACCACCAGTTTGTGCATACTAGAGTCAAATACCTTGATTCTAGGAAAGTTGATATGGTGACCTTTGTTTATGGTAGTCCTAGGAGATTGGAGAGGAGACTTCTTTGGGCTGAGCTTGAAATAGTTGGGTCTTTGATAACTGATCCCTGACTTATCCTTGGTGATTTTAATTCTGTCCTTAAAGCTTCTGAGAAAATTGGAGGTAAGGAGGTATGCTGGGACAGCATGTTTGAGATGCACCAGTGCCTAGTTAGGTGCAATATCAATGACTTGGGTTATAAGGGGCCTGATTTCACCTGGAAACATGGCAGACTGCAGGAGAGGCTTGACAGGGCTGCTGCTAATGAAGAGTGGAACTTGGCTTGGCCTGATAGATTTGTTTCTCATCTGCCCTTTTTTAATTCTGATCACAGACCGCTTCTTATCTGTAATAATAGGCAAACTAGACCGGCAGAATTTTCTAGGAATTTTAAATTCTTGGCTGTCTGGCTCACTGATCTCAGGTTCTCTGATCTTGTCAAGAAAAGTTGGGATAAGGATGATAACTGGCTGTCAGCTAGGAGCAGTTTTGAAAATGATGCTTTAGAATGGCATCAGAATGTTTTCAAGGTTCATATGAAGCAAAAGAACAGGATTTATTCCAGGCTTAATGGCTTGGATAGCTATAAATATGGCAGATTTGATCATAACTCTGAGATTTTGCAGAAGAGCCTGTGGAAGGAGCTCCAATCTATTCTGGTTAAGGAGGAATTGACTTGGTATCAAAGATCTCGGTGTCAATGGCTCAAGTTTGGTGATAGAAACTCCAGGTTTTTCCACTCCTTCACTGTTTCCCGTAGAAGACATAATAGGGTAGTTTCTTTGAAGGATGATCATGGCAATTGGATTACAGATACTGAGTCTTTGATCAACATGGCTGTCTCCTATTATCAAGGCTTGTTCGGGGCTGATGAGGAGAGGGATGGGGAGTTCCCTATTCAGAATGCTTTCCCTAGCTTAACTTCTGCTGAGAAAAGATGTTTATCCCAGAATCCTAGCCATGAGGAAATCAAAAGGGTTGTGTTTAGAATGGGCAAATTTAAGGCCCCTGGGCCTGATGGGCTTAATGCTCTTTTCTTCCAAAGCCAATGGAACACTATAGGAGCTTCTGTTTGCAAGATGGTGGAGGAGGTCTTTCACTGTCCTGGGAAGGTGAAGGACATCAATGGTACCCTTATTTGTTTGATCCCCAAGAAGGATAGTCCCGAGAATATGAAGGACTTTAGGCCCATTAGTCTTTGTAATGTTGTCTATAAGATCATTACTAAGACTATTGATGAGAGATTGAGGAACTTAATGCCTCGGATTGTTTCTCCCACTCAGTCCAGCTTCATTAAAGGCAGGCAGGGTACAGATAACATCATCATTGCCCAAGAAGTTATCCATTCCATGAGATCTAGGAAGGGTAAGAAAGGTTGGATGATGGTCAAAGTGGATTTGGAGAAGGCCTATGATAGGCTTGAGTGGGGGTTTATTCGGGAAACTATGGTTGATGTTGGCTTCCCTGAATCCTTGACTGAGTTAATCTTTAGTTGTATATCCACTTCCTCTCTGAATCTTTTATGGAATGGGGTGAGGACTAAGGCTGTTGTTCCTGGGAGAGGTATTAGACAAGGGGACCCTATTTCCCCTTATCTCTTTGTCCTGTGTATTGAAAGATTGGGCCAGCTCATCAATGTGGCAGTGGATACCAAGGCTTGGAAGCCTATCTTTTTAAGAAAGAATGCTCCTCCCATTTCTCATTTGTTTTTTGCAGATGATATTATTCTGTGTGCTGAAGCTAGTCTCGACCAAGCCCATGTGATGAACCAAGTTTTGAAGTTATTTACTGGGGCTTCAGGCCAGAAAGTTAGTAAGGACAAAACCAGAGTTTTCTTCTCTAGAAATGTCTGTCTTGAAAGAGCTACTGAAATCAGTAATTCTCTTGGGATTGGTATTACTTCTGATTTGGGTAAGTATCTTGGTGTTCCTCTCCACCATAAGAGAGTCACTAAGAGGACTTTTAAGCATGTCTTAGGGAGAGTTCATGAGAGACTATCTGGTTGGAACCTTACTTCCTTGTCTTTGGCTGGTCGTTCTGTGTTAGCCAAGTCTGTATTGGAAGCTCTTCCAGCTTATTCGATGCAATCTACTAGCTTACCTGTTGGTGTGTGCAATGAAGTGGAGAAACTTACCCGTAGCTTCATTTGGGGTTCCTCCCAAGCTAGAAGAAAGACTCACCTTGTTAGTTGGAAGAAAATTTGCAAGTCCAAGAAGGATGGTGGTCTGGGATTCAGGGATCAAAAGCAGGTGAACAAGGCTTTTGCTATGAAGCTGGGTTTTGGGGTGCTCACGAATAAGGAGGATCTTTGGGTTAAAATTCTGAGGTGCAAGTATAAGGTTGGAGAGGGATCCAGTCATGTGCTTCATAGGAACAATATGGTGTCCAATACTTGGAAAGGAATCCAGAAGACCTGGGGTCTGATGCTGGAAGGTACCAGAATCATTATTGGAGATGGTTCTGATACTCTTTTTTGGTCTGACCAGTGGGTTCCCAATGTAGGAAAACTGCTGGATTATGTTGTTACCTCCATCCCTGAGGAAGCTAAAACTTGGAGGGTTGGTGACTGTGTTAAAGAGGGGAATTGGGATTGGATCAAGCTGTCTCCTTTTCTGCCTCATGAGATCCTTGTTGCTATAGGATCCCTGCATCCTCCTTCTGCTGTTGAGGGTCAGGATAAAGTGGTGTGGGCCTCTTCTAGCTCGGGTCTTTTCACTATCAAATCTGCTTATGCGTTTTTGTCCAGGACTGATAATGTTTCTGGGCCCAACCTTTGGGATCTGGTTTGGCATTGGGAAGGCCCACAAAGGATCAGATTTTTTCTTTGGTTATTACTGGGTAATAAACTCCTTACTAATGCTGTGAGAGTTAGGAGACATATGTCCTCTCTTGCTGCCTGCCCCAGATGCCACAACAGTGTTGAGGATGATGATCATGTGTTTAGACAGTGTCCCTGGGTTAGGGAGGTTTGGGTTTGTTGGGTGGAGGACAGGGAGTTGGTTCCTTTCTTGAGTATTGATATGGGGTCCTGGTTATTCAAAAACCTTGATAGAAACAAGAAAAACAGTAGCTGGAGATTAAAGTTTGGGATTATTTGTTGGTTTATGTGGAAGGATCGAAATAGCTTAGTGTTCAATGGGAAGGGATCTTCCCCTCAGGAGATCTTTTCTCAAGCTACTATTTTTGTTAATAATACTCTTACTGCTAATGATATTTTGTCTTTGGCTGGTTTCTCTATGGGCAGATTTGAGGAGGTGTGGGTGGCTTGGAAGCCCCCTCCAGCTGGGAAAGTGAAGCTTAACTTTGATGGTTCCTTTTCTGGTAGTGGGTCTAGAGCTTCTTGTGGTGGTGTTTGCAGGGATGGTGCTGGTAATTGGATTATGGGCTATTCCCAGAAGCTTAACCCGGAATCAGTTTTAATGGCTGAACTCTGGGGCCTTGTTCTTGGGCTGGAGTGGGCGTGGAGTCAGCACTTGAATCAAATCATTGTTGAAGGGGATTCTCTCATGGCTATCCAGCTGGTTAGAGAGGGATGCACTTCTTCTCACCCTTGTTCTATTCTGGTTTCCAGGATTCGTAGTTTGCTGTTGTTGGACTGGGTGGTTGAGTTTGAGCATGTTTATAGGGAAGCAAATCAGGTTGCTAACTGGTTAGCTGTGTCTGGTAATTCTAGTGACTGGTGTACTCAGTGGTTTGAGAGGGCTCCTACTGGCTGTGAGGAGTTGCTTGAGGAGGATGCTAAGGGTACTTTGGTGCCCAGATCTGCTTGTCTGTAGCCTCTTTTTTTTTTCTTTCTTTCCTTTATTTTCAAAAAAAAAAAAGAATAAATGATAAAATATTTGATTTTTTTTTTTGGTAAAATAAATATTTGATATTTTTCAGTAATCTGAAGGATATCGTCTAGCCGAAATTGATGACTAATCCCCAATCTAAACACACAACTTTGAGTCATTTTAAATGAAATGACTTCATTTTGTATATATTTGATAATTTTTTATATTTTTCTTACTCTATAAAATTAGGAAGAGAAAGAAATTGAAGAGAGAGAATGAATAAATATTAATTATACACAAAAAATATAGTTTTATTTAAAATGATATAAAATTATTTAATTATATTTGTAAAATAATAAATATTCTCCTCCTAAAATAAAACTTTTAAAACAAACTTAAATATAAGAAAGTTTTCACGGGTAGAAAAACATGTATTATCAATCAATTATTAAATTAGATTAATAATTTATATATATATATATATATATATATATATCAACTAGAATATTTTTTTTGTGTCACAAACAACTATTTATTATCCAAATAATGTAAAAATAAAAAAATTAACCTTTTGATATGCATTGATCATCACGTTGCTATTTGGGGTATCTGAATCTTGCTCCAAATATCAATTGATCCATATATGAAGGCATTGCTTTTCGTAAGGTATTTCCATGATATGTAACTACTAAATAAATTTGAAGATTTTAGTATTTATTTAAAAATTATGAAATACAACTAATATCAGTTATATCCCTATAAAGGCTAAGGTCTCTTTATTTTGTTCCGAACAAGTTTCTTTCTTATACTATCAGCAAATACTTTACTCAATAACTTTCCTGTTACATGCCCTTAAGCTCAGTTTAAAAGTGCCAAAAAGCCAATTGAATAAATTCAAAATCAAGGCTTTCGGGCATATTCAACAACAATTAATCTCAAATATTTATAATAAATTAATTAAAATTACAAAGATATAAGAATAACAAAAAAATAAATATACCGAGAGCTGCTATCGAAAAATATATGTGGTAGTTTCGTTTCATTAATTAACGAAACATTAAAAAAAGAAAAACTAGAGCACCCAGACTAAAAAAAAAAAAAAAAAAAAAACACAACTAGAATGGTGATTAAAAAAACTACAACCAGTGAAAAAAAAAAAAACAAACAAAATAAAGAATTACGACCGGTTTTCCTGTCCTTATATAATGATATATGTTGTTTTGAGTATCTTCTATGGTAAACTATGAATCTATTGTAATTGATATAATCATTTAATTTAAAAAATTAAATTTTTTTAAAACTAAATTCAGAGTCTATTTTTGTACTCATTTCAAAAAAATAGAGTACGTACTGTATAATTTTTTAAAATTATATCTTTACATTAAATTTTGTAAAAAAATTATATATTCATAGAAGTTATGATATTTTTGCATTAAATTTTATAAAAAAAAATTATATATTCATAGAAGTTATATATTTTTATTATCAAACTTATATTATTTAATATGCGATTTAAAAAGTAGTACAATATACTTTTTCAGAAGAAAAACTGAATTGAATTTATTTGATTAATATACTTTATATTGCAATTATTTGTGGGTCGCACAAAAGATGACAAGACATCATAGGATTACCATTTCCACCGGAATAAAAGAAATCAATGTGTCATGTCATAGTTCCGTATACAAGTGTGATACTCTCACCATTAAGTAAAAAAAATTAATTTATTGTTATTTTAATAAATAATTATGTAAATATAATTATTTTGAAATTATTTATGCAGGTATATAGTCAAACACGTTTCACATGGGCGTAACCGATTGGAGAAAGACACTCCCCATTTGGGCGTGACCGAGAAAGAGACACTCCCCATTGGGGCGTGTTTCACCAGGTGCTGCCATGTGGCACAAAAATAAATAGTTTGACCGTAAAACTTTATAAGTCCATAACTTTTGACTCGAGTGTCCGAATTAGGTAATTTGTTATTGATTACACATAACTTTTTGAGATTTACGTAATGACACTTCTTTTGCCATATTTTGTTTGTCACATAAAAATTTGAATTTACAGCAATGATACTATAAGAACATTTAAACCCAAATTAATAAGAATGTTTAAAAAATAGGAGAATGTTATAATTACTACCTCTTTATTAATTTGGGTTTTAACCTTCTCCTAATTAAAAAGTGGTTTTCTCTTTATTAATTTGGGTTTAAACGTTCTTATAGTATTATTGTTATAAATTCAATTTTTTTGCGAGAGAAAAAATATGTCAAATGATGTGTCATTACGTAGATCTCGAAAAGCCATGTGGAATCAAAAAAAAAATACCTAATTCGGATACCCTAGTCAAAAGATATGGATTTCCAAAGTTTTATAGTCAAACTATCGACTCTTGTGACATATGGCCGCACATGGTGAAACACGCTCCTCAGGGGAGTGTCTCTCTCGGTCACGCCCAAATGTCGAGTGTCTCCCTGCAAACCACTCACGCTCCTGTTAGTCATGTCTCTCTCTTGATCACGCCCCATGTGGGTGGATGCGTTTCTCGTATGACTCACGCCTCATATGGGCGTGTCTCTCTCCACGGGTCACATCACATCCCATGTGGGCACGTTTGACTGCTACACTTGCGTAAATACTAAATAGTTTCAAAACGATTGCATTTGCGTAATTATTTATTAAAAAACTATTTAAATTTTTTTCCCTCACTAGTCATCAACAATATTTAAAAAATAATATATATATATATATATATATATATATATATATATAGGTAGGATCCTTTGACACCTCTCTCTGAGAGTCATTAGATAAAAAAAAATCAACGACTCTGATTTGTAAGCATGTGACAATATTGATCTTTTCTGATCTAAAGGTTCTCAGATGAGGTATCAAAATTTAAATTTGACACTGGTGTCAAAGGATCCTGTCTCATATATATATATATATATATATATATATATGTATGTATATATATGGATCAGGATCATTTTATACCAGTGTAAGTTACACTCTCAATTTTGTCCGTTGATCCCACTTATATCTAAGGGCTCAAAATTTTTAGTAATATGAGCCATTGGATATAAGTGATCAATGGTCAAGATTGAGTGTAAGACTTCTAATTCTTACACCGGTGTAAGAATATCCTACCCTTATATATATATATATATATAAAACGATTGCATTTGATAAGTTTATCTCCGGCTAACCCCAAAACTACGTCGTTTTGATTAATGAATGGTGATTATGTAATTTTAGGTGAATTAATGAAGGGTGTTTTTGTAATTTTATTTATTTTTATATCATATACATTTTACTGAAATATTCTTCACTGATTCACCTAAAATTACAAAAACACCCTTCATTAATCCAAACGACGTAGTTTTAGGGCTTGCTGGAGATAAACTTATCTCAAGCTGCTTGAGAAATGTTTACCCCATATATATATATATTATTTATTTATTTATTTAAGATCAGAATTATTTTACACGAGTGTAAGATTAATAAGTCTTACATCACATCTCAACCGTTGATTTTCATGCATCAAACGGTGTAAATTTAGGAAGTTATATGAATTAATTAATCATCAATTACACTAAAAATACCAACCGATGATTTCTGTCCATCAACAGTTGAGATGTGGTATAAGACTTATTAGTTATACACTGATATAAAAGGAATTTGCCCCATATAAGAAAGTTACATAGTAAGTTCTAATAAATTAAAATAGTTTTATTTCTTATGCATTTTATACAACAATGTCATCAAAAACAAGAAATGAGTTATATAATTCTTAAAAGGAAAATTTATATTTACAAACTCTTACAAATTATATTATATACTAGGGGTAGTATATTCCAGTACACAATATACTACCCTAACATATAGTGTAGTTTGTAAATATAAACCTTCCATTTTTAAAATTTTAAAAGAATTCCTATGTTACATTTTATACGATAATGATAATAATAATAATAATAATAATAATAATAATAATGTTTACACGTCATTGTTATTACACTGCTATTACAAAATTTCCTTTTTAAATAATAAAACAAGTAAAATACATAATTCAATACATTCTCTTTAGTCTTTATATTAAATTTTCTAAACAGGGTGCGTTAAAAGTTATATGTTTTTAGGTTATTAAAATAAAAAACATATTTAGTTTGAGCGAAACTGCGAGCAAGCAAATGCCTTTGCCCCATAAAATGTAAAACAAGATATTTAAGAGTGGTTTGGTTGCAGAAAAACACTTTGAAGAAAGATAATATAAAGAAAAAAAAAAAAAACATGAGGACATGTCAAGTGGTCACAAAACTTGAGTGGTCACAAAACTTGAGGACATGTCCAAATTTCTTTGTTTGGTAGATAATGTCTTAGAATTTTTCCATCTATTCATATTGGATAGCTATTTAGATTTGGCTGTCGAAATGGAGCAATTGTCACTATTTAGAAAACTTCCTTGGATGTGGTTTACTTTATTTAAATGGGTAAATGGCAAAAAGTGAAAGTTAACCGGACAAAAATATCCTCAGTTGTCAAATTTGTCAAGTAAAAGTTTTTCTAATCAAATATTTTTTTTTTACATCTTCCTATCAAACTCATTTTCCAACCATTTTCCTACTAATTATATTTCCTAATATTCGAAAAACTTCTTCGCCACCAAATGCCTCCTTAACTATAAGTCAGCTGACTCATCCAATACGTCTCAGTGACGTTCAAAATTAAAAATAAAAATAAAAAGTAAAAATCAGAACACATATTCCAAGAAATAACGGTGACAAACTCATGCTGCTTTATGTAGTAGCTGAACAGAACTTAACCTCAGTATTGTTGGTATAAATTGTATCCAAACTCCAAATTTAGCAAGGTCAAGTGATATGGAGGACAAGTACCGCACCTATTTGCGTGAAGACGAAGAGAAGAACACCAATTGGATATTTGGTGCCCCTCCTAATTATGATGCTGTCAACAAGCTATTTGAAGATGGCAGAACCAAGGTTTCTTAATTTCTTTCTCTTTCTCTGTTTATGCATTCAGAAATTAATAAAAGACTTGTTCATGTCAAACGTTCATGCTTTTGATGGCAGGAATGGCCTCTGGATTCACTTGAACATAAGGTCCAGGCTCTTGTGAAGAATTGGGAGATGGAAATGTTCCACAAGCTGGATTTCCATCAGAACAGATCAGTGGATCCTAACAAATATACCTTCAGCCTAAACGGTAGCGTTTCATCTTATCTAAAAAGCATATATATGAAATTTTAATTTTTTTTGCAGTTACTTATCTGCCACACTAGATTGATTACATGGTGTAAATCTTGAAATGTAAAAAAAATATAGTTCATTTCAAAAGTTATAATACGTATTTTTTGGAGTACACGATGTATGTGACTTGCAGCAATTATAGAAATATCTTTTCCATATATATATAGGATAAAGATCATTTTACATTAGTGTAAGTTGCACTGATTCTTAATTTTATTTATATCTAACTATTCTCATTTATCAAAGATTTGAATGTAACATTTATTGTTCTTACACCGATATATATATATATAATTTTTCTTATAACATTTTGTGGTTCCATGTATTTTTTTTTCTCCTTATATATATATTCGGACTAATCAGAAAGACGCGTTTCATGTGACTATGCGTGTAGTCGCGCACCTGACACATGCATGTTTTTTGACCGTGACTCGATTATGCTACGGAACACATATCTGAACATGATGCATTTTGGTATTCTGCTAGTTAGACTTGTCAGAAACGCGCATTTACATGTTCAGGCGCACACTAGGTTCAGACTTGTCAAAAAACGTACACTTGATATAAATGTGTTCAGACACATACCTAGTATAGTTGTGTTAGATGCGTTGTTAGATACGTGATTAAACGCATAGTCATCTGTCTTGTCTTCCTGTATTAAAACAATAAAACAGTTTGGTGAACAAACTAAACAAGTAGATTTTTTTGAAATTTGCATTTCTTAGGTCAAAAACCCTTATATTTGTGGTTTTTTGAACTTTATATATATACACACATGCTTGATTGTGATTTGGGAGGGGTGACAGGAAGGAAGCCTATAACTTTGGAAGAGAAAAGGAAGCTCGGTGGAGGGTATATCCCTCTGCTGCAAACATCCCTGCCAGAGAAACTCATGCCTTACAATCCATATAAAGAAACAGCAGATTCATCCCACAAGGCTTTTACGACGACGTTCCCACGTGGGTTTGCTTTGGAGATTCTCCAAGTGTATTCTGGACCACCAGTCATTGTTTACAAGTTCAGGCATTGGGGTTACATGGAAGGTCCTTTCAAAGGTCACGCCCCAACTGGTGAAAAAATTGAAGTGTTTGGGATGGCCATTTTCACGGTAAAATTACTTCCTTCCCGTTTCCAAATCCAAACTATTATTATCATTAGAGAAAAGTGTGTCTAAGACACATTTAGGTGAGCTAGATATAAAAATATGAGACCCATATTTTATTTTTTTTTGTCAGTGAAATCTATATCTTTTTGTGTCTACTTTTTTTTTTTTTTCTGAAATGATCTAAATGTGTCTCCTTTAATTTTTCTTATTATTATTATGGGAAAGATATTCTAACAATCAATTAGTGTTATTATTAATCAATTTTACTGTTAGATTAATCATGATGATCTAATGGTTATATTTATTTCCATCTTTGTATGATTACGATTCCCCATATTTAATACTTTTATTTGTTTTCAAATGTGTATGGTTATGATTTCCATATTTAATGCTTTCACATGAAATATGGGGAATCATAACCGTATAAAGATGAAAATAAACATAATCGTTGGACAACATAATCGATCTAACGGTAAAATTGATGGGTAGTAACATCAGTATTAATATTAATTGATTGTTACAATAAGATATCCCTTATTATTATTGATTTTTTTTCACTTGGTAATTTTTTAATTTTTAATTTATTCTTTTTTGGGTCACATCACAGTTGGATGAGGCTTCGAAAATCGTGAAGGTAGAGTTCTTCTATGATCCAGCAGAACTGCTTGGAGGTCTATTGAAAAGTCCTAATATTGATTGCACTGATGAAGATGCTGTGTCAGGCTGCCCTATACTTAGCAACACCGGGTAGAGCAGCACAAGTTCAAAGTTTAAACTTGAAGTGTCATAAGTAATAATCCAAGCAAATTAAAGTTGTGATACCGCCTCGTGTGTAATAAGTTTGGTCAATTATCAGAAATTTTCATCAAGCTTGTAGCAAATACTTCCAAAAGTATCATATATGTCAAGCGAGATCATACTTAGTATCTATTTTCGTTTATAATTTCTTATAACCCATATTTTAATCGTTAATTTTCGTCAATTAATGATTAATATTTTCGCAGATGAATTTTATTAATTAATTATTAATTCACAATAAATAATAACCGTTGATTTAACGAAAATTAATGGTTAAGATATAAATCATAAGATGTTATAAATGAAAATAGGTTTCAGTCATCATGAATTTAACTCAGTTTCGCAATAATATATCAAACAATTTCTATAAGACTTTTTATCTCAATTTTTATTTTTCAAAATCCTAATCCAATTCCGGGGGACAGTAACTATTTTACCACTTTTGGATAAAAAAATTACCATACCACGCTAATAGTAAATTTTGCCAAAATACCACGTGACATAATTCGCTAGAGAGTGTAGCGAATTATGCATGCAAGTAATTCGCTACACAGAGTAGCGAAATATGCCATGTCATAACTAAAAATGACACATGTCAAATTTTGAGAAATTCGCTACCCTATGTAGCGAATTTGTCAAAATTTGACATGTGACATTTTTGAAGGAACTGACGTGACATATTTTTTGGTAGCAAAGACATTATACATAATTCACTACACTGTGTTATGACTTGGATTGGATAATTTGAGGGAGGAAATATTGTTTTTTTTTGGGATACAAGAGAGACTTTTATCCCAACCTCCCAAATTACTCTGCAGGTTGGGTTTCAAATGCGTAAGTGTTCACTGTTTGAAAAGGCAGAGTGCGGTGAGGCAACAAAATCATTTGGATCTCAGTCATAAAGGAACCCCATTTTGGTATATGCTCATGGGAGCAGCAAAAACTCATATTTGAAGGAACCACATTTTGGTAGCAAAGAAATTATAAATACAATAATATTATGATTGAATTGAATTGACCAAAATGAAAGGCAGGTCCAACTAGAGAGAGAATTGTCACACCTGAAGTTCACGCCACAGGTTGATCATTCCTATGATTATATAGGAAGTAGAAAGATTCAGTTTCGAAGAATCAAAATTAAAACTCGTCATTGCATAGATGACATTCGGAGATGAAGATGAATAGATGATGCAATAAGATTTGGATTGGATAATTTGAGGGAGGAAATATTGTTTTTTTTTGGGATACAAGAGAGAATTAAACATACAATCTAATATAACTTACTCAAATTATTTAGTGCTAGAGCAATCCTAGTGGCTTGAAATATTTCTTTTTTTAAGTCATTTTTTAATGCCTTATTCTCAAATAACTTTGTTCAGATATGAATTAAAAGAGTTTATAATATTTTAACAGGATGTTTTTATATTTAAAAATAAAGAAATTGATAGCTGATACCTCACCTTAATAGGTGAAATTTTAAAAAATTTACAATATTTCAATAGATATTTTTATTCCTTAAAATAAATAAATTAAAATTTCGGTAGAATTTTAATAGACACTCCTCGCATGTTGCTTAGTAGAATTTAAGTATTTATCCAATGAAATTTTATTTATTTATTGGGTTTTGTTTTTGCCATATGCGCCTGGTATGTTAAAACCGCCTTGAAGGGTAGCTGCAAAACACCTTTTGGGCCCAAAGAAGCCAAGAGGAGGCATCTCTGTTATTCTATTTTATTTTATTGTTTTATTTCTTTAAATATTGAAATTAGAATGACAAAAAATAAATACTGTGGAAAAAATACATGTAAAGTAGAAAGACTATCCAAAAATTCTCATTGTGACAGTAAAATACAAATCTATGCAGAATTAATATGTAATGTAAATGGTTTAAATTATAAATATTTTAAAGAAAACTCCACCTAATTAACACCACCGTCTCAAAATTGTTTAAGAAATTGCGAAGATAAAATTTCGAAAATACTAATTTATGAGAAATAGATAATACGATAGTTAATGTTTGGAATATTTACATTACAATTATATTTGTAAAATTAGACTTTTTCATTAGATTATATAACTCCTTATACAAAATAATTTTTTAGTATAAACTCTAAACGGAAAAAATCAATTAAAACAGAATGTATAATAATATAGTGTAATTAATAATTAATAGTTAACATTATCATTAATACTTCTTAAGGTTAGTTTATTAATATATATAGAATATAGATAAATCATCAAAGAACGGTTACTTCAATGTATTTTTGCTCTTCATCCTCCATGGCTTCCTCCATGGCTATTCCAGATAATAGTTCTGCTTAGGTAAGCATTCTATTCCTCATACTTAATATAATTTGTAAATAAGAAATTTATAAATATAATCTTGGCCAGATAATAATATCCAGACGAGCCTTAAGTTCATTGCTTCAAGTTTTTGAAGTTAATCATTGTTACTCACATACAACTTTGGCACTTATAAGGAAACATTTGCCTTTATTTATATAACGTTTACTTTAAGGCATCCCTTGTAATGCTATAATTTGGACGGCCAATAAAAGACAAACTCATGCTTTGGAATATCAACCCAATTCAATTTTGACACATAATGGTTTGAAAAAACAAATCATAAATTACATAAATTTTCTAATCAAAATAACAGTATTTTTTAGAGGATCTTTATTAAAAAACCACTTCAACCCAAAACTTCAAGTAGTAAATGATAGTCTTTTTAATACTTTATATTTTATTCTCTAACACATCCCTCACGCAAAAAGGCTTTGTGCTTGATGCGTGGATATGACACAAGTTCATTATTGATCTGCCTTGTGCTGCGAAAGCCAATTTTTTTGATTGACATGTGCTTTTCTTAATTCCACATGAGAGTGGAGGCAGTGAAAATATAACTCTGTGGTCATTCAAGCTATAATAAACAACCACCTCAAGCCAAAACCTTAAGAAGATAATATGTGATCGTCTTTTTTAATAGTTTATATTTTATTCTCTGTCAATCTTATAGGCCAAACGAGCTAATTTAGATAAAAATTAAGAAGCCACTTCTTCTGAGGCAGTGCATGATCCATTTTGTCATTCTATTTTCTGCTTCAACACGTCCTAATTACAACAATCTTCAACAATCATGCCACCAACAGTGTCATCTACTTTTGAAACAGAGAGGCAACCTGTGAGATTTGCACATACAGTTTCAGAGGCAGGTCGTCTTCTTCCTTCAGCCAGCCGCTGGAGCTCTATTCAGCTTGACTTCAAACTTGCTCCCAAGTCTTCCATTGCCTATGATTCTATCCCTTCCCAATACCCAAAATCTGTTGACTACAATCTTGTTATCACTGATAGAAAACACCTTCATCGTTTTATTTTTGTGTTAGTATCAATAATCTTTGCTATCTTAGCAGCGGTTCTGCTGGTGCACTTTTTACATCAGAAGCACAAGCATCAAGATTCTTCAATCAATCTCAAACTGGCAATAAACCAGGCTCTAACATTTTATGATGCCCAAAAATGTACTACTTCTCTTTGTGTTGCAGCACATTTCCTTTTCCTGCTTTGTTTCTTTGTGGTTAGAGATTATAATATAAAACTATACATGTGTTGTGATTAAAAGTTTAAGCTCTCTCAAGAGTTGATCATAACATGGTATCAAAACTTCTATGATCTAATAATCTATAGTTTTATACTTGTCAACCCATTCTTTTAATTAAAATGTTGAATTCCCCAAGTAAAGTAGATAATCAATACAAGGTTAATGCAATAAGGGAATAGTGATGGGCAAAAAACCATACATAACATCACTTTTGCTGTGCCCAACACCTTAAGGATTGGTGTGGTTGGAGTGGTCAACCCTCCTTGGGATACACTCCTATGATAGGAGTGTTGGGCGGTGTTGGCGCTGACATTGTGGCAGCGTTGCACCTCCTGCCGCTGGCCCCACTTTGGGCAAAGGGAGAGTTTCCCTTTGTGATACCTGCGGCGACTGCCTTTGGTGGTTAACGTCCCCAAGGTAGGACATTTCGGTGTATCTCTCGGGTGTGTTGCAGCCTTGGTGGATGTGAGAGTCCACGTCAACCCTTAGGGTTAACGTGGGAATGGACTGGGAGTTGGGCCGTTGGAGTAGTTGGGCCATCCAGAACACTACAGTTTTATACTTGTCATCCCATTCTTTTAATTAAAAAGTTGAATTCCACCTGAAAGTATATGGCTCTATGCATTACCCTTACTTCAAGCGTAAAAGGCTCTTGTATATCCGGATGTGTCAAAGACGTAATATAAAATCATTCACGTGTCTTCATCAAACGCCTAAAACTTTTGGAAGAATTGGTTCACCACATTTGTGTAATTCATTATTTTATTTTTTTCAGCTGGGCATTATCCAAGGAACAGTCCAGTGAAATTTCGGGGAGACTCAGGATTAGGGGATGGGAGTTCAGCTAATGCTAGTCTTACTGGTGGATTTTATGATTCTGGCAACAACATTAAGTTTACCTTCACAACAGCTTATACTATGACATTGTTGAGTTGGAGTGCTATAGAATATCAAAGTAAATATGCTGATATTGGTGAGCTTGACCATGTCAGGGATATCATTAGATGGGGTAGTGACTACTTGCTCAAGGTGTTCATTCCCCCAAATTCAACAGTTGGATCCCACCTTACACTGTATTCACAGGCAAGTTATAATCTTTTGTACCATAATTCCTATTCTGAGTTACATACTAATTGTTATAAATAAAAAATTGTTCTATGTTTTTATATTTCATTAGGTTGGAAGTACCATTAGTAATAACGGTGTGAACAATGACATAAGTTGTTGGCAAAGACCTGAAAACATGAGTTATCCGAGACCAGTTTCAATTTGTGATAGCTCTGCTACAGATTTAGGTGGTGAAATTGTGGCAGCATTATCAGCAGCATCGATGGTGTTCAAAGAAGAGAAAGATTACTCAGGTAAACTAGTCCAAGCAGCAGAAAGCCTATATGAGGCAGTGATGAGTGAAGATCCTACGAAGCAAGGGACTTACACTATGGTTGATGAGTGTGGAAAACAAGCAATAATGCTTTACAACTCATCTGGTTACAAAGACGAGTTGGCCTGGGGAGCAACTTGGTTATTTCTTGCTACTAACAATGCTGATTATCTTGCAAATGCAACTGATAGTTTTATATCAGCCAAGAGTGTTGAAACAAATTTTGACAAAGGGATCTTTTATTGGAATAACAAGCTCGAAGCTG
The DNA here is from genome assembly GCA_032173675.1 of Gastrolobium villosum. NCBI lineage: Eukaryota > Viridiplantae > Streptophyta > Magnoliopsida > Fabales > Fabaceae > Gastrolobium > Gastrolobium villosum. Next base: position 174,546 of record JAVKPL010004474.1, read on the forward strand.
TCGCGGTAACTTCAACCAACACTATGTTAAGCTTTTGGGTTGAAATGAATGTTTATATGATATCAAAGCTTCTCTTGTCATGAATGGACATGTTAGAGAAATATAATATAAAATTATTAACATGACCTTTGAACTTTTGAGTTGAGAGGTTAGATGAGAGATTGTTAATGCAGCTTAAATTTTAACCTGAACTTGTAGGTTTTGCTAACGGGTATTCGATATTTCCGTGATCCTGGCTTTCCTCATGAGGATGTTTTGAAACTCTCATCAAACTCAACCGATTCACTCATGTGTTCTTATCTATTCAACAAATATTTGAGCAGGACAGTTGGTAATTAATTCTCTGATCAATTGTAACTTTACATTATATTTGCTTGTGTTGAATTAATGTCCAACTATAGAGGTATATATATGTTATCTATGTATATGATTCATGTTAAACATAATGGTAGGTGGATTGATAATCATGGAACCTGATAACGGGTCATTACTCCAGTATGCTGCAACAGCATCTTTTCTCAGTAAATTGTATAGCGATTACCTTGATCATCTCAAAATATCTGGTGCAAATTGCAAAACTGATGCATTCTCGGTGGCAATGCTTCGTGATTTTGCTAGTTCTCAGGCAAATTCCTAGCCTCCTGAACATTTTGTACTGTAACCTATAAATTGTAAATAGTCTAATTTTTGGTTCCTTTTGTTATGTGCTCTTCAGGTTAACTACATATTAGGACAAAATCCCATGAAAATGAGCTATTTAGTAGGCTATGGTGACAAGTTCTCACTCCAAGTTCATCACAGAAGTGCATCAATCCCTTGGGGTAAACGGAGTTACAATTGTGATGAGGGTAAGGAATGGCTAAACTCTAAAGACCCGAATCCACAAGTTCTTTTGGGAGCCATGGTGGGAGGGCCAGACACAGATGATAAGTTCATTGATCTAAGGAGCAATGGAAGGTTCACTGAGCCAAACATAGCAAGCAATGCTGGCTTAGTTGCAGCACTGATTGCACTTCAAGATCCTCCTTATAATTCACGTGACTTCAAAAACTTATTGTGGGGATGAACTTGATCAATATATTTCAACATGTCCATTCGATTCCTTATACCATATTGAAAGTCTTACGTTCCATTGCTCTCACAGGAACATGATTATGAGAATATATGTATGGGAAAAAGGATGTCTAGAAAACTTCATGCTGACAACTACAATTAAAGCAAATGAATTTCATTTGAACATCAATCATTTGACGGATAGAATTTTAATGATGTTGTTCATGTTATTTAATGTAAAGTTCACGCATCTAACATGCAATTTTGTCTGAGAAGGACAGAACCGGAAATTTATTTTTTTCAGGATTTTGAATTTTTGACACAAGGCATGATTATTCAATCGAGAATTCAATCATGAAAATTATTGTGAAAAATAAAAATCTGGTCACGCAGACAATTTTATTTGAAGGAATGCTTAATAGTATCTTCAAGATTGGGATTTCTTCTAAATAGCAAATCCTGCTTGTGAATCGAAAAGAAAAGTGAGGTATTTGCAATCGTAAAACTTGCGTTAATAGTGAGTTAAACTTAAACCTTATGCTGAGCTATCATTTTATCTTTGAAAATTCTTGTGTGAGCACTGCAAATTGGAGCATAGAGCTCCTTTTATAATCCAATATAAGAGCAAATGGTTATGGTTAATAACAACAAAACATATATGTATCTCAGGAATTACTCAACTCTAGCCACCAAGTAGTGCATATCTAATCATTCTTCAATCTCTACCAGCTTAAGCTTTTAGGGAATAAAAAAGTTTCATGACATAGTGTGAGTCTCTATGATTACATGGTTATGAGTTTGATCCATAAAATCCTCATTCTTCATGATTAGATCCTGCAAGTCAATTTTATCTCAGTTTGGTTTCCACCGTTGGTTTGAAAAATACCTTCTCAAAAGTAAAACAAATTTTTTTTTTTTAGTTTCTTTAACTGATTCATCTTTCGGATTAGTCCGGTTCGAGCACTGTCGGATCGAGCACTGTCGGATCCTATAAAGGGGGCAGCTCTCCTAAGACCATTTTTTCACTCCCAGGGATTGAACACGAGACTACTAGTCAAGAGACACAAGCTCCTACCACTTGCGCCAACTGTATTTGATAAGTAAAATTAAACTTACACTTTTGTCATATTCAACTCTAATTAATTTTGCGCGTTTAACATGTAGCACACCTTCAAATTAGATCCTCCGTGTAGATAAAATCAAACTGAAATTCAACTAACAAAAATTTGATGTATAAATATATCCATGTTGACCAACCGGATGCAAACTTGTAACTAAAGAGTTGTATTGATACAAATTTCACTGTACAAGCCATTTACATGAGATGAGTGGAGACGGAAACCAAAATGTATAATACACAAACCTGTACATCTAGTTCTTCTATCTTGACTTCAAGTTGACTTAAGCCTGTCCAAGTTATATACATTCTGTAAAAGAAAAAATATATACTCATAAGTAGGTGACAAGAAATTGAATGAGCATGACCAATTGATGTTATGTTTGGGAGCACGAAATCAAACTTACTAGAATACAATGGATATCCTCAAGAAAAGGCACAAGCAAAGAAACCAAGATCTGCATTTTCTCATTTAGGGTATCACAGTTTTCATCTTTTTCCCTGAGGAGATCCACGAAAGTTTTACTATCTGGCACTAGTTTTAAAGCCACCTGCAGTGCCATTTCTGTTAGTTAAGCATAAACCAATTGTTCAATTTTGGTCACTATGCTAAATTATGCAAGTTTTTTTTTATTAAGTACAGGATTTCATGAGGTCAAGAATTTGAGAAATAAATGTCCCATGACCATAGGTTAGCCTGTAAAATCCATCAACAAGCATAAAACTGATTGAATAAAGGAAGAAAAGAAAAAAAAAATGGTTAGTACTCTGAAAGCAGCTGATGAAATCCATCCATGCCAAGGTGCCAAAGTTGCAGCATAAGACTCTTGAACTACTTGCTCCATATTCTTTTGAGGATCTTTTGATAGTGTTTGTAACAATGCTGAGGAGAAATCCAAGGATCTGCAGAATGGCACAACTGTAAGTGAAAATTACGAAACTTACACATATGGAGAGTATACAAGGAAAGATAATTTCTTCCTTTCATTTAATTTTCTCAACAATTTTAAGAGTTGATGATGCAACCTAAAGCCAAGTGTAAGGAATAACAAAATAGGAAAAGAAAAGAACACTAAAAATATATGTTCACCTAGTGAGCCAAACAAAGGCTTTACTGCAACTACACCTCTTCCTTGCGTTGCCTTTGCTAGCTTCTGATTTCAATATCTCAACCAGATTTGAATTCAGTGAGGTATTTGATTCATACATCACTTCCAATCTCTGCAATAACAAAGTAACATAATAGCATAAGCTAATAATTTGTAGTTGACTGGTAGAGCAATGTGCAACCATATGTTTAACTGAAAAAACTGGTAGTCAACACACCTCATGCTAATAGACAAGAAACACAAAAATGTTAAAAGGTAAAAAAGAAGGGTTTTATAATTCTCATGTTGAATGAGAATTGAAATCTCATGTTATAGAGATAAAAAGCACGTGGGACCCATATGTAAGAAAAAATAATTTTAAAGTGTAGGAAAAAAAAGTTAAAAGAATTATAAAACCTAAAAAAGAAAGAAAAAAAGAAAAAAGAAAATAGTAAATTGAATTGAGAGTTTGGCTAGACCACAAAAATTTTATTTTTACCTTAATATTCTGTTGAACGTCTTGTCTCAAAACAACCATTGTTGGCCCTATCTTATCTGCAAGAGCATAGTGACAATGTGTTTGGTGTTACATCACAATCATGTTTGGAAAATAAAGAGAAAAAGTAAGTAAACTCACCAAGAACTTGTAGAACCAAGTAACATAGAGATAGGAAAGGCTTGGTGGGGATGTGTGCAGCCTCATGATTTCCTTCAGGTTTAACTATAACAAGCATGGATAGTTCATCAATGACAGAGTTTACCTCTGATCTCTTCTCCATGTCTCTGCTCCTTTTCATTTTCCTTATCTTACCTCCTCCTCCCTCTTCCACTTCTCTGATAATCTGATATATATATATAGATCCTAATACCCAACTGGGGTTCTTTATAAATACGTTTAGCTTGGACTTCCGATTGTTAATAATTTTTTCAAATATTGTACTTGTACATGCTAGTGGGTAGAGAGAGGGGGAGAGAGAAAGAGAGAGAGTCTTGCTTTGCCATTGATTGATTGTCCTACACTTCTGGTAAAATAGCTTCTTTGGCTTAAACTCTTTATTTATTTTATTTTGCTTTGCTAATAATATTCTTGTGCTATCATTTTTTCTCTCTACGCCATTGATAGTGACTTTATATTTGACCTTGTAGTAATCATGATCTATTCCACCTCCCTACCTTATGTTAATAAAACATTATCTGAATTAATCAAATCCATGTAGGTCCCATGTCTTAAATTGACAAGGCAAAAAAATCTGGCCGTTTATCTCAAGTTAGCATTAACTAGTTGTATTTTTACTGCTACTTTGGTTTGCAAATCTTAGTGTCAATTCTTGGGCCTTGCTTCAGAACTTCATTAGCATGATAAGATTTCACAGTTGGGATAGAAAATGTCATTCTTTTTGCCCATTGCTGGTGTTTGGATTCAAGAGGAGATAATATAATAGATAGGCTTGGCAAACCCGGCTAAAATGCCGGGTTGGATTAGGAAAAGATGAGTTAGTAACTCGATTCAGCTCAACTCGTTTCAACTCAAAAAAACTAAGCCAATCCATGGGTCAAATGGGTTGGTTCGCGGGTTATGATTTTTTTTTAATATAAATGTATATAAAGTAGAGGAGGGATATTCTTACTACCAAAATTTTCTACTACCAACTTACTACCTATCTAATCACCATTGAATCAAGGAGAGAGAATGTTAAAAAGTTTTTGAAAAAAGAGAAAATGTTGATCCAATGGTGATTAGATAGGTAGTAAGTTGGTAGTAGAAAATTTTGGTAGTAAGAATATCCCTCCTCTATAAAGTAATGAAGGTAAAGTGGAAAGTTAAAACCTAACATCTCAATCCCAAAGACCCAAACGAAAATACCCTGCAGTTCCAATAAGTCCAAAACCGTGCATTAAGAACCTTTTTTACAGTACGTGTGACAGTGTGAATGTGGTGCCAACTGCCAATAAGTCCAAATTCAAGTGCCAAATTTTCTATGGTTTCTCTGTGTAATGTCTTTGTATTGAATAAATTAATAATTTAGGAAAAATTTAGAAGTTATAGCATCAATGAAATTTTATTTTATTTTTTTCATTTTTTCGAGCCAACTTCATTAGACTCGGGTAAGATTTCACTCGTTTATTTTTAGAAAATCTAACCCAGCTCATTTTTTTCGGGTTGCGCGGGTTGGGTTCAACAGGAGTTTTGCCAATCCTAATAATAGATATTTAAATCCTAATTTATTGTATTTAGAAATGGAATTCCATTGTTGTTAGTCTTTTTTTTTTTTTTTTTTTTTTTTGGGACCGAATTCCATTTCAAAATACATTAAATTAGGATTTTAATATCTATTGAATTAGTGCTTGTTCTTACATCAAATTGGTTCTAAAATAAAGCCTATAAACCTAATTGGATAATTATCCCCAATCTTGTATCTGGAAAAATGTTTTGTACCCAACCACATCCATATTTTACAATCCCCGTACCCCACTTAGGGTGGCAATCAGTTTTCTGTTGGAAGTTATTCAGTTTTGTAACATGTATAGCAACCACTCGACAAACCTTTGACATGTTCCTGTCCAAGGATAGGGTTTTATATTGTTGGTTTTTTTTTCCAGAACAGCACATTTCTAATTATTTATCTGCTGTATTTTAAATCATCTGGTTGAGCTAGTTGGTCATTAGTGTTAGTGGATAGTATGGTTCTCCATTTCAAAATTAATTTTACACTCACATCAGCGTTCAATTATGAAATAGAATTTTATCTTCAAGCAACATTGGTGGATATTGTTCAATTGAGTGATTACGTTTGTTCTATCTTATTGAAAATAATAAAAGAAAAAAAGAGGAGAAGAATTTATTGATGTCAACTTCTCTCATAGAAATAATTAGAGTCAATATAAAAAAAAAAATAAGAATGTTCAAGAAACAAAGGTGACAACTTGAAGTTTTTTTTTTTTTTTTTAAACAACTTGAAATATTTACTACATAGAATATAAGTTTGATGTATTGTTAGTGTAAAATATTTGTACACATAAATTTAATAAGGGAAGTGTTATATTTATGAATTAAATTGTTTTTAAACTTTTATAACTAAATTTTAACGGTTGATTTTCGTCAATCTAACAATTATGATTTATTGTATCATATTTATTAATTAATTATTAATTTTCAATAAATTATAACCATTAGATTGATGAAAATCAATAATAAAGATTTAATTATAAGAGTTTGTACGGGAAAAAATTTGTAAATATAACCTCCCTAATTTAATAATATTAATATGTTACATCAGCGATAAGTTTAATTATGTCATTATTTTAATATTTAATCAATTTCACATCATCTTAATTGGTTTTTATAATTCGAATTTTAGTTTTATATATTCTCAAAGGTGTGCTCACTTAAATTGTATTCTTGTTAGATATTATTGCATGTGAAAGGATCCGTTTATACAAAAAATTTATAAAAATTTACAAATTACACTATGTACTTGGGAGTACATTATGTAATTTGTAAGAGTTTATAAATAAAAAAATTATAAATATAACCCTCCCTTTATTTTATTCTTGTTGCAAAGTTTTTTTTGCATACAATGTTATACTACAACATAAATGTTAGCTTAAAAAAAGTGCACTATTATAGATATATACTTTAATTTTTAAAAATGGAAAACTTGTGTCTACGAAATTGTTTTTGGAAAACCAGTTCATGCAACAGTTTTTCTTCTTAAAGCTTGAGTTCAGCCAATACAATAGCTTTTACCTTTTCCTTCGTTAAATTAAAATTAAATTAAAAATACATTATAATTTTTATTAGATTAATATAATTATGATAACTTATATTGTTGTCAAAAATTAGTGTAAAAGCTAAAAAAAACTAACATAAAAGCATAAAAATTTATATTTTTACTGAAGTTATACATGTTAAAGCACAAGTAAAAATTCTTCAACAAAAAAAAAATTGGTAAAAAAATGCCGTGTTAAAATGTAAAAACAATGAAAACACGAGTTTCTACGTTTTAACTTAAACCAAAAACCTGAACCGGATCTTACAACAAAAAAAACCCTAAATTGTGTCAACTTTTAATCCATGACTATATATATATATATATATATATATATATATATATATATATATATATATAGGGTAAACATTTCTCAAACAGCTTGAGATAAGTTTATCTCATCGAGCTAGCCCCAAAACTACGTCATTTTGATTAATAAATGGTATTTATGTAATTTTAGATGAATTAATGAAGGGTGTTTCAGTAAAATGTATATGATATAAAAATAAATAAAATTATAATAACACCCTTCATTAATTCACCTAGAATTACATAAACATCCTTAATTAATCAAAACGACGTAGTTTTGGGGATGGAAAAGATAAACTTATCTCAAGCTGCTTAAGAAATGTTTTTCAGTATATATATATATATATATATATATATATATATATATTCATTTCTCGCGAATCAAAAAGCACATTATCTTCTTTTAGTTATATGAAAAAAAAACCCTCACTCGTGGTCGTTGTTGTAAAGAAAGAAGAGGGTGAAGTTACTAGTGAAAAGTTTGAGTACCAAGCTGAGGTGAGTTTAGAATCAGCCTATTTCGTTTTATTGCAAATGAACTTGTTATAGGACATGGGGGACAAGCAACTAATGCAAGATGATGTATTTGATTTGAATCAATTGATGTAATTTATGAGTTATTAAACTTTATTCTTTGATGTTTTGGAACTTAGTTGTAGGAGTTGTTAAACTCTTTTCGTGTTTTTGGACATATGTCTTGCAAATAAAATGGTTCGGTTCGGTTCTTAAACTGATTTCTAAAAATTGATTCGGTTCTCTTTAAAAACCAATTCGATTCATGAATTGATTTTCAAAAATTGATTATTTTAAGAGCAGTTTGGTTTAAATCACAGTTTTATTTTTTTTTGTTTTTTTGTACACCTCTAAATGTAACCTACTTGATGGTTCATGTCGCCTGAATCTGGAGGCAAGCTAGATAATTGAAATCTTGTCCATATCATTGTGTCTGTAAAGAACCAATTCAACCCAAAAGCTTAAGTTGTTGGGTGATGCTACATTAATAGTTTTATATATCTCAATATGCTCCCTCACAAGATAGCCCATTGGATGATGCAACAGGCCCAGCCTACGTGTTTTAAGAAATTCCACAAGAGAAAGTGAGGGGTGACGAGGATCGAACTCGAGACACAAGGTTCTGATACCATGTAAATAATCAATTCAACCCAAAAATTTAAATTATTGGGTGTGACTACATTAATGATTTTATATATCTCAATAGTGTCATTGGCTGGTATGTAGGTTTATGAATCCTTTAATAATGGGGCTTAATTATTTACTTTACAGAATGTATATATACATATAGAGTTTTATATTTTTCATTCAACATGAGAATTGAATTCTCATATTGTAGAGACAAAAAACATGTGGGACCCATATGTTAGAAAAAATTATATGTAGGTTTATGAATCCTTTAATACTTTTTTTTTTTTTTTGTATACATGAATCCTAGGAAAATTCAAATTCTAATGTTAAAAGAGAATGTATATATACATATAAAACATATTTGCTTATTAACTTAGTATTTAATTTGTGTCTTTATCTTATATTGGGTTATAGCTTCGTTATGCCCTCCACGTGCAGAAGTGCTGATGTTAACAATTTACATATGGGTTGTTCATCCGCAATAGAAAATACATTTGTGTATGTATATCGTATATCGTCGTGTGAACGTGCTAGATTCTTTTGAAAGCATCTTAATTTTACTGAATTATTCAACACTAGAATAATGTTGTATTAACTTTAATTAATAAATTATTCAAATATTATTAAAAGGCCTATAAATTTACCTTTCCAAACTCTTAAGTCTATCATGTGGGATAAATAAATCAAGTCAAAGTAGGTTGAAAATAAAATAACTCATAATTTCTAACAGTTCATCTAACTTATTTTTAAGTAAAAATGGGTTTGGTCTGACTGAGTTTAATTTTTTATTTTTCCGGAAACAAGTTTAGCTTTTATAAGGTATGAACTGGCCTTTTTGAAAATATAATATATCTTAAAAGTCAATTTAAAAGACTTACTTTGTAATAAAATACTTAAATAAATCAAGAGGTCCACTCTTAAATAGGCTAATGAGCTTAAGCCTTTTATGTATGCTGACCAATTTAAATCTTTAAATAAACTAAAAACTTTAAGCCTTGAAACTTGACAAATTTCAAGTTGAAGATATTTACTTATTTAGTTTGCTCCATGAAGTGTTTCTTAATTTGACATGCGATTCAATTTTCCTGAAGTAACTATAGAAAAAATATATTTTAATGCAGTAATCGGGACTTTCATTTAGATTAATGATGGCTTAATTTTAACCATTGGAGGTTAAGTTTTTACGTTCTAATTCATCATTAATTTTTATCCAGAATTCGTTAAGTGTTGTTGGTGATCAGTGATCACATGTGATGTTTCATCCGGGAACACAATCTAAGCCATTTTACATAAATTACCAACAAAAATTAGTAAAACTAATTTCCTTTCTACGTTTTTGCGCCTATATATGTTTTCCTTTTAGTGGACATTGACATTGTTACGCTGCTAAAGAAAAATACCAAATTGTTGTTTATTAAAAAAAAAACATTTTCTTCCGTCATACCAAATGACAAAAATAATAATAATAGAAGTCAGAGTAGCCTTAAATAAATGAAAACTTTAATGCGCTGGTAGTTTACAAATGAAAATGAACGTTTAGTGATTTAGTCTACCAAAAACAAATGATAGTTTATTATTGTCGGCAAAAAATATTAAATTCAATTGGGTTTACAATTTTATTAACATTATCAATAACTGTTTCTATTGTTGTCCTGCTTCCATTATTAGAATGAAACAAACCTCGTACTCCAGTTGCGGTGGCCCATTCATTGTGAACCTCTATTTCTTTTCTAGTCATTTCACATCAGTTTCTCTTTTATTTTTGTTTAATTTTAACTTATTAGCAGTACAATAATTTTTAATATTATCATTTAATTATATGATGTCACGATATAATTAAATAATATAAAAATTTAAAATTAACAATAGATTGGAATCAAACATATATTATTTATCTATATTTGAACCTTATTTTAAATTTTTTTGGTTAACTGATCTGAGCTACAAAGGTCCATAGAAAACAGACACAAGGCTGAAATAATTGAAGGCTTGAACCCATAAAGTTTGAAACTTTAATCTTTTTAATGGGCCAAATATTGGTCTTAGTAATTGGGTCATAGGACTTGGGCTACCCTAGCTAAGCCCTATTGTCGTTATCATTCCAATTACATCAATTGGATCTAGGCCTATTAAGAGCGGTTGCGTTATGAGTAGAGGTGTTAAACGAATCAGAAGCTTTTACTCGACTCATGAAAACTTGAGCTTACATGTCTAAAATGGGTTGTTGGCACCAGATTTGATCTTGTATAAAAGTTCGTTTAACAAAAAGGCCTGAAGCTCCGATTCAAAAGCTCGGCCTTAGAGCTTATCGGGCTGCCTAGTATATTATTATTATTATTTTCATATTTTTTATACTACTTGTAATAGTCATTTCCTTCCTTTCAATCCATTTCACCTCATTTTATTGGTTAAACAGATTTTTTGAATGATTTTATTCTATATTATGCTGTTTGGATATACTTTGAATTTATGAATATTTATGTAATTATTAGTATTGTTGATTGTATATTCTGTTTGGATAAATTTTTGTTGTATTATTTTTTTTAATAGGCTAAACCCAGGTTATACTTACTTTTTTTTTTTTTTATTAATAAATCTTAATCGTTGATTTCCACATGCTAACAATTGTAATAATTATATTTATAATTTGCAGGTAACCAACGGTTAAGATTTAGTAGTAACAAGCAGTAAGAAAAATAGATAATAAGTATAACATTTCCCTTTATTTTTCAGTAAATAAATTAGGCCACATGCCGATAATTATATTTATAATAGGTAACAGGCTTGGTCAGGCTGACACATTTAAACACATGCTTAGCCTTTTAGGATCAAAGCTCGGCTCGGCCCGATCCGTTAACATCCCTAATTACGAGGTCCAGTGGTCCAGCGCAACCCAAAAGAAAAGAAGAAGGAAAAAATGTGTGTCATTTTAAATGACACATCTTATATCCTTTCACTTTCACAAAAAGATGAGATTAACAACTTTAAAACTTTTTCCACACACTCACTCCCATAATTTTTTCTCATTTAAAATGATACAACATTGTGTTTTTTAAAATGATACACATTTTTTCCAAAGAAAAATAAATAAATACTCAACTCTAAGAAATACGGTGATATTAATTTTTCAAAAATAATAACTAAAGTTTTTCTCACTTATTTTCACGTAAAAATATATAAAGATAAATTTTAATTGACAAAATATATATTTATAATTTAATTTAATAATAAAATGTAAAGAAACTCTCGACATAATTATTATCTTTGAGCATTAACATGACTAACTATGTCTTTATTAGCCATTATGAACTAGTTATGATACACGGATATTGACAAGGTACACGCGGACATTAATTTTAGAAATGATATATTTTAACATATTTGGATATATTTTAATATTAAATAATATTTTTAATATTTATAATATAATTTATATTTAACATATATATAACAGTCATAATAATTTATATTTATGTTATATTTGATATTCAAATTTCATAACATAAATATAAAAAAAAAAAAATTTATATTTTGTTAATTTTTCATGTCAAATTTTATAGCAGAAAAAAATTGATTTATAATTTTTTTTTTAATTTTTAGTTAATAAAATAAAATTAAGATTAAAAAAAATAAAATATCCGAACAAATCATGTATTGAAAAAACGTGTCGGAGAATTAATCACGTATCCCGGGATATTCACAACTTGTGGGAAGTGTGTTCGAAAAAACAAAATTAGGAGTTGCTGCTTTATATTGTACTATTTATTTATTTTTTATTTAAAAAAAAAAAACGCATGAAAAAAGAAGACCAGAGAAGAAGAAGATGATGATGGAAAATAGAGGTTGAGGTGAATGTTGGAGTAACCCAGTAGTAATGGCACTGAGAGTGAGAGTGTCTTCTGTTGGGTCACCTTTTCTGCAGTTAGGTTCTACTGCCACTGGATTCTCATTCTTACATGCGTGTTCTGTTTCCAAATTGGGTTTTCATCCTCTGCGGCTGCAACTCAACAAAATGTCATCCCCAAGAAGGCTCGTGATTCGTGGTGCTAGAACGGAGTCCAAAGGTGCTACCTTGGGCTTCAGAGCCCCCCAATTTCAGGTTTTTACCTTTTATTTTATTTGTTTATTATATTCTTTCAAATATGGAATATTTACATTTATTTATTTATTTATTAAAACGGATTCAAATTGAATTAGCTTCCAGAGCCTCTTACTGGGAAGGTTTGGACATTGGATGATTTTGAAGCATATCCAGCTCTACTGGTAGGATGCCACTTACCCTTCAATCTTTGTGTTTTTTTTGTCATCTTTGTTTGTTTTGCTCACTTCACTGATTATTCAAATTTCTTATGCTATGTTTAGAACCTTGAATATAGAATGGGAATGAATTCATTTCAATATAAATCTTATCAAAGTGGGAGCATTTCCAAGTAATTTTCATATTCATACAACAATTCATTAAAAAAGATAGGGAAAAGTTCACCAATGCCCCGGTTTGCTTCAAAATCATCTATGTCCCTGTGATTTTTTATCTATCACATATGCCTCTGTGCTTTGTAAAAAATAAGAAAACCACATAGGCATATGTGATAAAAAACATACCCTTTTACAAATCACATGGGCATATGTGATAAGAAAAAAAATCACAGGGGCATAAGTGATTCTGGAATAAACCACACGGGTATTGGTGAACTTTTCCCAAAAAGATATTATAGAATAGCAGCTTGATAAGTAGCTTCTTTTTGTGGCTAAGTTTTATGCACTGTTCTGGAAGTTCTTCCTTATGAATTGTGATACACAAAGCATGAGTGTTTTGGAAATTCTGTTTTAAGTCCTGTCCCTAGTTTGCTAATTTAGTGAAAATGTGATCTTTCTTCCTGCTCAGTTATGAGAATGCTGGTTTTTCCTCCCACTTTATGTGTTCATGCAGGTTATGTTTATATGCAATCACTGTCCATTTGTTAAGCATCTGAAAAAAGACATTGTAAAGCTTACAAAATTCTATAAGGAGGTACACAAATCAATTACCCTCGAAGAAATTTATTTCTTTCTTCCGTAGCAGCTCGGACTTGCATAAGTAAAAACAATTATAAGAATGTTGTTTCCTCTTTCTCCAGAAAGGACTTGCTGCCGTTGCTATATCTTCAAATTCTGTAGCTACTCATCCCCAGGTTTGAGTAACTTCATATCCCGGAATAAAGCTAGATTGAAAGTATGGAATGATTTGTCCAACTTGAAATTGTGCCCCACAGGATGGTCCAGAATTCATGGCGGAAGAAGCTAAGCTGTTTGACTATCCTTTCCCTTACCTGTATGACGAGGTATGCTTCAGTAAATCATAACCTGTTTTGTTTATTTACAATTCACATGCTTTACTAGTTGTGCAGAGTCTATTTGGCTTTGCCTATTCAATTGTATATTTTTTATCTGACCAGATTAGGCGAAACATTATCCTTTTTATGGTCATACTTTTAAATCCTTCAGTAACATTCTCTGGCCTCCACACTTTTACCCTACAGTTGGTGGCATGCTCTCTTTGCCTTTAATGTGGGCTGAATTTCATGTTGATATCACTGTGATGAAACTACTATAATCCACTACTGGAAATCATGTTAAGCAAAGAGTTATCGAAACTATCATTGAAACTCAATTCACAAGACATCACAGAGAAAAAAGTGGTCAATCTACACTGTTTCCTCCGTATTAAAATATGTGCCTGTAGCAAGGTGTCATATCATTATAACACCCCCCTCCCCCCAAAAAAAAAAAGGTAGCAGCCAAATATTGTTCTTTATATAATTATTAAATCGACAAACTAATGCGTTTCTTTTTATGATATGAATCATACTTGTGAATAACCCTGCTTTAGTGCGCTATAGAGGAGTTGCGTTGCGGTGCAGCGGCTGACCGCCACAAACCGCGCTGCTACGATCATGCGAAGTGTAGCGGATGTAGCGGCCGTTATTGCGGCTGAATCGCGGCGCTATTGCTGCGCCGCTACAGTAGTTTCTGCAAAAGTGTTCTCGTCGTAGAAGAAAGAGATTTACAGCTTAGATACAAGTGAAAGTGCAGATGAAGATTTGGATGTTCATGATTTCAATTATGATTAGTTCCTTAAGTTCTTTGATTTTGACATTTCACTTAAGTGGCAGTTTAAATTTTGACTAATTTTGCCACTTTATTTTGTTGTGTTTGACTTTAATTCCTTCGATTTGCTTATGATTTGAATTTTAATGTTTGAAATCATTTATGTTTTGAGTTTGAGATCTTTCAAATTTGTTTTTTATGTCACATTTTCATATTTTAAGTTTTATATTTGTGGAGTACAACTTAGTGTATCACTTAGGTACACTTTGCACAGTAGCGTTGTGGCGCTACCACTATAGCGCTATAGGCTATAGCAATTGGGAGGGTCAGCCGCTATGCGCCGCTATCTAAGATTAAAAAGTATGATATGAATATATGAACCATAAATACATATTGAATGTCAACAATTTATCATTAATATTTTTATCCCAAAACTAATGTGTTTTCCAAATCATATTAATATTTTTATCCAGAAATTAGAAGCTCTTTTCTGATAGCAATAACTCAAAAGGAATTGCATCCTTACTGCTCATCTGATGGGGTTAATTAAAAGCAACCAACTTACTGAAGATCTGATGTTACCTTTATTTTTAATTTGGTAAAACCCTGATATTTGATGAAATGTTTTTGGTTGCAGTCACAGGATGTTGCACGAGATTTTGGAGCAGTTTGTACACCTGAATTTATGCTTTTCAAAAAGGTAATAACAACCAGTATCGGTCATCGTATTGCACATTGATCAGTGACTTTGATTTGGGGTTAAACTAAACCATCAAATGTCATTATATAACATATTTCCATCGATTAATCAAATTGTAACAGGATGGTCGAAGGCCTTTTGAGCTGGTTTATCATGGCCAGTTTGATGATTCACGGCCAAGTAATAATGTACCAGTCACTGGAAGGTTGGTTTCTTATAATTGAGATAGCATCGAACAATTATTCGAACATTCTTAATCTTTTGATAGTAGTAACTATTTGATCTTCTTTATATAGAGACTTGAGCTTGGCAATAGATCGTGTTCTAAGTGGCCAGCAAGTATCATCAGAGCAAAAACCTAGGTACTTTATACATATTCTTCTACTTTTAGTTGTTTGAGCTCCTTTCAAGCTTTGGTCTCTTTCATGATCATGTGCTTATGGTTGTGTTTTTCTATTTGTATGAAGTGTTGGATGCAGCATAAAGTGGCACCCGGGGAAGAAGTTTTGATCTATAAATTGTAATTATTATGTTCAAGATAGTAATCAGTGAGTTCAAGTTTTGCTTTCAGGTTTTCTATTTTTTATGTAATGTCAATAACCATATTGGAATCTTACTCCTGTTTGTTCTTTTCTTTCCATTCACTTATTCAGTATTCCTGTTTACACAGAATTTCGGAAAGTGTGATTTGCAAGGAGATGGTGTATTTTCTGGTTCTTATATTTACTGGATATTTAACTCAAGTTGATAGTACGTTAATAAATACATATATCGATATAGCTTTCAGTCAGATGAGGTTACGGTCTCCTTGTTCTTTGATTCTTGTGTTGTAATAATAAGGAAATTTGTTTTGCAATCCTTCTGGAAATACAGTCTTATTTGTGATATTTTCTTTTTTGTAAACTATTTAAGTATTTATGATAATTTCTAATATGTGGAGTTTGGTATTTGAATATTTGCATATCCTTTAAAATAAAATTGTATTGTTTTTAATTTTGGGAAAACTTTTTGTCCTTCTAAAGGACACAAGTTGTATCCTTTTTTTTTTTGGTGAAAAAGTTGTATCCTTTTAGCTGCCTATAACTATGTTATCCGGAGAGTACATAGTTATAATATTAAAGTTGTATTTTTTTTCACTTACTACGATAGCTTAAAGCTTTTGAAGAGAGAGAAAAAATACATCTTTAATATTATAATTATATATTCCCCAGATTATATAGTTATAACCAATTAAAATGACACAAGTTATATTGTTTAAAATAACAAACCATTTTACCTTTAATTTTATGTCCAGTGTTGCAAATAAAACTATGAGTAAATATCTTTTTTTGTCCTTAGCAAATTTTACGATGTTCGGTTTAGTCCCTAGCAAATAAAAAAGCTATTTGTGGTCCCTAAAAAATTCAAAATGGACTCATTTAGTTGAAATTGTAGTTCCTCACAAATTCAAAAAAGACTCATATTAATCCCTCAAAGGATTAGAATGAGTCCATTTTAAATTTTTCAAGGACCACTAATAGATTTTTTATTTGTTAGGAACTAAAGCGGGTATCGTAAAATTTATTGAGGACCGAAAAAGATATTTACTCTAAAACTATACAGACAATACAAAATTAAATTACATTAACATCCTCTCATGTTTATGAAGCCTATCAGAAACCTCTCTAGTTTTTTGTTTTTTTGGTATGGCTTGAAGTATTTCCATTCAATCTTCTCTAACGAATGATGAGACTAATTCCCTTTTTGAGGAGAGAGGCTCTCTGACCTCCAAGGATTTTTCAAGAATTTACTTAACACATGATTTGAACCTAACCCAAACAAATCCTTGGAGCTCAGTTGTCAACTGAGTTACTCTTTTTGTGGGGGGTTAAATCTCTCTAGTTTTTGAAACTACACTTACATCTATTCTAAATTTTTACTAGACAAATACCCTCGGCTTAATTTTTTTTCCGGACAAAATATACGTCTATTGAAAAGATAGGTGTTATCGTTTTTAGACGCATCCTTGAAAAATAAACATGGGTTGTCCGTTTGATTTGTCTCGAAATGATAGTTTCGAAGTTCCAAGCTTGCGAGAGACCATCACAACCTATGAAGCACTGATACAGCATTTTCGATACGTTCTCGATGATACAGGATGTTGATTACCATACAATACGTGTCTGATACGTTTTCGATACGCATATCCGATACGTTGGAAAAAAAATTAAGGAGTATCGGTACTTCATAGATCATAACATGGTCCAGTTCTTTCGATGCAAATAGCGTAATAATTTTAATGTGGTGAAGAAAGTAAATGAACTAATGAAGTGACTTTAAAGTACAAAGCTAATTTACTCCATCTGTTATTTTTATTTTTTAATAGAATAATTTACCTGAATAATTATCATATTAGCGGACATTAATACGTGTGTGTGTGTGTGTTGCTTTTAATTTTTGTTTCTTAAAATCACACTAGTTCCTTGGTTCTGTCCCAAAATCTTGTGTAGGTTCATCTATGCTTCCGTCTGTGTCTCTCATTATTGTTTTCCTCCTAACAAGGGTGGTTGTGCTCCCTTTGACGAATCATCCCTTTGTTCTATTGTTGCTGACGTACGCAGTTCTATTTTTTTTTTCTCTTTTTTCATTTATATATTATTCAACTGCTTTAATATCCATCAATCTAGTATTGAGTGTAAAATTTCTTCGATGCTATATTTCTGTATGCTGCTATAGAAATAAATCATTTGTTTCCATCGGTGGATGGTGAGTTTGTGTTATGCGAATAAAGAAGGAAGTTTCAAAATTGTGTTGTTATATAAAGAAATAAACATAACATGTTAGGTATCAGTCATATTTCGCATTCAGATGATGACTCTTGTTGGGCAGATGCAGAGAAAGCCAACAAGGGTCTGCTCATTGTAAATAAAGTGTTTCGTAACGAGTGCATTGAGAAGAATATAGTGAAATATTGCTGAATGTAGTCCATGTTGGATGAATCAGGTAAATTTATTGCCTTATCTCTTTTATGTTTTGTGATTGTGTGTGTGATTATTGGATCATAGTCTAACATACCATGAACTATATGATAATGACGTTCTACATGTATTGAACAACATGCATTATCTTTCATAATTGGGCCAAAAGAACCACATATATTACCTTTCTAATTCTAGATGATAAATGTTTCTTTTATGAGAAAATAATGATTACTTAATATTGATGGTTGCTTGCGTTCCTATCAAGGGGAGATAATATTTATCAAACTATCTGTGGGCCTAGAATAGTCTCCCATCACATGAACAAAAGCAAGATTTCTTTTCAATAACATGGAGCACGAGCAATCTCTATCTTTACATAAATAATTGCTGGGGACATTGTGAAGGATGGTGGTCCATGTGCTTCTCTTCTCTCTATAATTTTGCGTTTAGAAGTTTATGCCATGAAATAAGATACTCTCCTACGAAGCACCGACACTTCAAAAATCCTGACGTGTCGTGTCCGACACTTCCCGACACTCTCGGACACTCCGACACATGTTTTAGAAATTCAAAAAAAAGTTTAAAAGTTGTGTTGCGTTGCGTTTAGTTCCAACTATTAGATTCGTTAGATTACGATTACTATTTTATTGAATTTAATATAAATATTTCGTATATCTTATGTTTCTTTGCAAAATTTATGAATATTATAAATTTAGATTCATTTTTTTGTTAAATTATTGAATATTAAATATAATATACACCACATAAATTAAAAATATTATTTAATACCAAAACGTGTCCCAACGTGTCGAAATGTAACATTTTTTAGAATTAACATGTCGAAGTATCGTATCGTATCGTGTCCCGTGTCGGTATCGGTGCTACATAGGTACTGTCAATTCTTGCTCTGTGGCCCATCTATGTCCGTATTCTCAAGTCCCTTCTCTAAGAAGTCATTATTGACAAGGTTAATTGAACCTAAGGGCTATGGTATAAGGAGAGGTACCACTATTCATTGCTACTTCTTCTGCCACAGTTGTCGACAAAAACAGGTTCTTAGATTGGTGTAATTGGGACTATGTCCTAAAGCATCTTCTTCCTGGATTTTGGTACACTCCAAATGACAGTTTGATACTATATTGCAAGAACGTTTACTCTATGCTAATTTTTTTTTAAAAAGAAAAAGAGAGTAAAATAGAATATAGAGACTAGAGAGTTCTAAGCTATGAGGTGTTTCAAGTTTTTATATTCCTTTTACTTGAATTTGGACAACAAAAAGTGGTAGTTTTTATAGACAACAATTGTATGACATGATCAACCTAAGGATGCAAGATTCTGGTACCTCTGGCTTAACATAATTGTAATGTGGAATCTCCATAAGATATAATATTAGTCTATACACATAATTTGTCACTTGAATAAAAAAAAAACAAATAGATATTAACAAATGTAGTAACCAATTTGGGGGCTATGAAGAAGAAGATGATGATTCTATTAAATGTTCACATGATCTTGAGAAACTTGAACAGTGAACTGCTGCTTTTGGATTGGTAACCATGCCTTTATGGAGAATATTTGGTTTTTCAAAATCTTCATTACCATGCCTGATCTCCTTGAGCATTGCTGTTACATCTTTCATTGTAGGTCTTTCTTCTGGGGATGGATTCACACAGAGGATAGCCACCCCTAGCACTTGAAGCATCTCTGGGGTCCTTGTTCCACACTGCATTACTAGTTGCTGGTCAAGGATGGATGTAAATTCTTTTTTCTTCTCTCTAATTTCACTGATAACCCAGGTGACAATGTGTGCACCCTCTGGAATCCTGTTATCAGTTGGTTCCATCCCAGTTAAGACCTCAAGGAGCACAACCCCATAACTGTACACATCACTCTTCTCAGTGATCCTTAAACTGTATCCATATTCTGCAGTTTGTCACATAATACTATGATTAATCATCAGTCACAATGAGGTAGGTAAAATGACCCCAATATAGACATAATATACAGAATTAGAAATTGAATGTCTTAAAAGTCTAAACACACTGATTTTTTAATATACCGAAAAGAATAAAAAGAATGTCTTAAAGACTAAAGAGACTGATTTTTTTGATAGAACAGTTAAGACTGAATAGTTATGTTAATCAGACATTGGCAAAATGAACTTGTTTTAGAATCCCAAAAGCTTTTACACTCACCAGGTGCTATATATCCATAAGAACCTGCTACTATATTAGAGGCTCCTGAACAGTCTGAGGAACTCACGAGTTTTGCAAGGCCAAAATCTGCAAGAAAAGCTTCAAATTGTGGACCTACCAAGATGTTGTTAGCCTTAATATCCCTGTGGACAATTGGAGGGATACAATCATGATGAAGATATTCTAAACCATGAGCTGCTCCCAGTATGATCTTATACCTTGCATCCCAATCCAAGAACAATCTCTTTTCATGGAGCAATCCAAACAAACTTCCATTACATATATAATCAAACAAGAGCAATCTAGTTCTTCCATTGTCACAGCATCCTAAAAGTCTCACTATATTTTTATGCCTTATTGATCCAAGGGTCCGAACTTCTGCACTGAAAAGATCTCTCTCTGGTGGCTCTTCATTCTTTATTGGCCATAGCTTCTTCACTGCAATAAACTGTCTCATTGGAGTCTCTACACGATAAACAATCCCCGAGCAACCCTTTCCCACAATGTTTGAATCTGACAACTTTGTGACAATGTCATTGATGGAGAAGTTGAGTTTCTGGAATGGAGTGAAAGCCCATTCCATTTCACCACCTTCATTGAAATCCCTCCCAAAATTGGCCTCTTGAATTCTGAGAGCTAAAATTACTCCACAAGTGACAAAGATAGAAGTTAAAATAACCCCAAAGAAAGTGTACATAATGATATTTCTTATTGACTTGATGCCTTGGCGATTTCCACTTGCATGACACTTGTTAATGCAAAGCTCAGGATTACCAGCAAATGCTGCAGCAGGTAAATCCTGGAAGAACTTTGTATCAGGAAGAGAACCAGTAAAGCTATTGTAGGAGACATTTAGAGACACAAGATTGTCAAGACTACCCAATACTCTGAGGGTACCTGTGAGGTTATTGTGAGAGAGATCCAAAATGGAAAGTTTTGAGAGATTTGAGAAGGTATCAGGAATAGGGCCTGTAAGAGAATTCAAACTCAAGTTCAAGAGGATATCTAATCCTTGCAAGTAACCAATCTCATTGGGAATGGAACCAGTAATCCTATTGTTACTTATATCCAGCAACTGCAAATCCTTACAAAGGCCTAGTGAATGAGGGATCAAACCATTGATATGGTTTCCACTTAGAATCAACTTATTTAGAGACGTAAGCTTGCCCAAGTTATCAGGAATGCTTCCAGTTATTCTGTTTGAAGAAAGATCTAAGACATTAAGACCAACTAGGAATCTTAATGAGGAAGGAATGGTTCCTTGCAACTTATTGCTGTGCAAATCAAGCATTTCTAGATGAGGGCAGTTACCTATCTCAGAGGGAATATATCCACTGAGTAGATTATATGACAACTCAAGAAAGCTCAAGCTGCTTAAAAGACCTATTTCTGGTGGAATTTGACCAGTAAAGTTGTTTGATCCCAGCCGTAACCTGATCAAGCTGGTGCAACTGCCAATATCTGGTGGAATTTGACCTGAAAGTCTGTTTGATATCAGCAACAACTGAGTTAGTTTCTCTAGATGAAAGAGTGAATTTGGAATCGAACCAGTAAGGAAATTGTGTGAAAGATCAACTGCTTCAAGTTTCTCACAGTTGGATAGTTCTGTTGGTATGCTTCCATGGAGTTGATTCTGCCAGGCAAAGAAGAGGGTAAGTTCTTTCAGTTGTCCCATAACAGGTGGAATCTCCCCAGTGAAGTTGTTGTTATCCAATTCAAGTTGCTTCAGCCTGGAAAAGTTGCCAATATAGGAAGGTATTTCCCCATGAATGTTATTATCAGACAAAAGAAACTCCTCCAATGAGAGTAGACTTCTGAGAGTCACAGGTACCTGACCACCCAGAGAATTCAAAGAGAAATCTATAACCTTCAGATTTGTACAGTTTCCCAAACTTTCTGGAATGGTGCCAGTTAAATTGTTCTGCCACAGCAATATCCTCTTGAGGCTTTGCATGGAACCTAATTGGTAAGGAATGTTTCCAGAAAGTTGATTTTCATACAGAAACATATTTTCCAAGGCTGAACAGTTGTGAATCTCTGGCGGTATGTGACCTGTGAGATGTGCTGTGTAGACAGAAAGTGTCTTGAGATTGGTAAGTTCTCCTAAACTTGATGGAATCTCCCCAGAAATCCCAGTAACTGCAAGTCCCAGAAAAACAAGAGCCTTGCAGTCTGATATCTGCATTGGAATTTCACCATAAATACCTGGATTTCCACCAGCTCTGAGAGTTTCAAGAGCTCTCAACTGGCCTATTTCTCCAGGAATCATACCAGAGAGTTGGTTGTCAAAAAGTGCCAGCTGCTGAAGCTTTGAACAGTTTCCAATTGTGGTTGGAATTCCACCGCTTAAGGAATTTGAATTCAATGATAGCCACTGCAGTTTATATAGCTTTCCTATTTCTTCTGGAATGGTTCCTGATAAAGTATTGAAGCTAAGGTCCAAACTGACCAGAGAGGACAAGTTTCCCACTGAACTTGGAATCTCACCAGTGAGATTTCCATTTGAGATTACCAGAGTGGTGAGGTGGCCAAAAGAAAGAAGCTGTGTAGGGAAGCTGCTATGAAGATCAATGGATGTTATTATGATTTCAGAAACAAACCCTTCTTTGGAACATTGAATATAATCCCATCTGCAAGGATTTTGGTGGGTTGGATTCCATGAAGAGAAGGAAGTAGCAGAGTTAGAAGAATTGAAGGTTGAAAGCCATGAAAGTAGAGAGAGACCTTCCTGGTTGAGAGCAGATATGGCTGGAAACAAGGAGATATTGAGAAACAAAATAAAAAGAGTTAATGTTTTGCTTAGCATGATGATGAGGTGGTGTTCTGCTACTGTTCTATCTCATCCAAACATAGCAGCACTAGTCTCTCAAAGTTACTCTTTATCATGATACTTGGATATTTGAAATTTCCATATCTCCATTTACAGCTATTGATAAAGATGTAGACCGTTCTTTATCCTTCATCCTCAAACACTATTTCACTATTTCTCTTTTATGTTTGAAGTGGATTAACTGATAAGGCTGAAGAAATACAAATTAGAAGCATTAATCAGATTGATTGGTAAAGAAGACGTGGTAGTACAAGGTTTTCTAGTTGGCTAAGTACTATCAACCCTTCCTTGCAGTATTTTTTATGATTAAAATGAACTAAGAGGTGTTGAAACTGTAAGAATAAAATATAAAAGCAAGTTCTTACTAAATTATTGACCAGATTTCTATGTGATCTAACAACATTTTTCGTACAAGATTCAGCAGTGTGTAAGGGAGCTGTATACAAGATCTAATGCTAGAGAATATCCTCTTTGAATATGACTACTGGGTCCTGTGCATATGCTGCTATTTGTGTCGTGATACCTATTTGGACAATACGAAAGGCAAAAATTACTATAATTTGATAGAACATTCTTATGGTGGATAAAGTTTTGAGACCTAAATGTAACTAGTAAGCCTGCAAGGTGTTGGTCTTTAGTCCCAACTACTTTCCCTATATGGAATCAACATGCACATATGAGAATAAAATCCATAAACCTGTATGCCAAAATTGTATAAAAATATAAAGAAACATAATTGTTTATTCTGATTTTATTATATACTTGTATAAACTGACTTGTTCATTTTCATTGACAGAATCTTTATATACACGAAATTTTCTTTGGGATAGGTTTTTTCTTCCCTCCTTTTTAGATTAGTTAATTAAGGGGTTTAAGGTTTATAGGTTTAGGAGGATTCTTGATTCTCATACTTCGTATTTTTCTTCTCTCTGAATTATTTCATATATACATACATAAGAAAAAAGTACTTGTTTGTACTAAAAAAATGTTAGAGATATATAAAATCATTAATGTAGCCTCACCCAAAAGCTTAAGCTTTTGAGTTGAATTGGTTCTTCATGGTATCAGAGCTTCGGTGTACCGGGTTCGATCCTCACGGCCCCCACTTTCTTTCCGGTGGAATTTCTTTCTTGGCAGAGGTAAGGGCCTGTGCTTTGTCCACCCTTCAAGCCCAGTGGGCTTTCGTGTGAGGGGGCGTGTTGAGATGTATAAAATCATTAATGTAACCTCACCCAATAGTTTAAGTTTTTAGGCTGAATTGGTTCTTTACAAAAAAAAAAAAAAAAAAGTAACTGCTTATATATATGTGAAGAACATGACAGCAGTTACTATTTTCGATTTTCTTCCCTTTCTTTTAGGTGCAAATGACAGGATTTGCCGCGGAGTTTCCCAATCCATCATAATGATGGTTCATCTAACTTGGCATAAGAATCCAAGTATTGTGATGGACCAAACAGCACCTAATAAACAAATGATGAACACATACATAAATAAGAAGTGGTAGAAACCACAGTGCTTCAACCTTTTCTGTTATATATGCATGGTGAGGTCTCAAAATCATGTTGTATTTGATAAAGTTGTTTCTTATCATGAAAGTCAGCCGGTGAACCTTCCAAAGGGACAAGAATATAGGTACATATATGCCTTTCTTCAGATGCATGAACCATCTCCTATTCCAACTAATAGTGATGTAAATCTAACTCTTTGCAGAGAGTTATTCTTTAAATAATAGCTTATACATCAATAATCATATGAATTATTCATGAAAATGAAAATTATGCAGCTCAATTTATTGTATCTTTTGGCCCATACCCTGTGGTGGGATGTAGCTAGAGATATGTGGGTCAGGGATTTTGATTGGTCTGAGAGGAGGGTTGAGATTACTACTATCACTACTGAATTATTACTTGACTTTTTACTGTGTGTGATACATTAACATCAACAACATCTTTCTCCCAAATTAATTGGAGTCGGTGGTAGATGAATTCAAATGAAAGATACAAAAATGTTGAAAAAAAAAAGTAAAAAAATAAATAAATAAAATAGCACTAATATATATATATATATAAGGGAAATATTACTCTCCTTTCTTACCTCATTTTCTCTCACTTCGATTGTCGCACCCCATTTTTTTTATTCTTTTTCTTTTTTCATGTAATGGTGGGACCCACTCATTTTCTCTATAACTATCTTATGTAGAAGGAGATTAATAAAACCCTATATATAAATATAAAAGTAAAAAAGAAATGGAAAAGAAGAAGAGAGGAAAATGAAGGGGAAAAGGAATAAAAATGGCCATCTGGAACATAAGAATAATAACGGGTCTAACTCTCTACCATGCTTATAGCTTTTCTCCATTCCGTTCTAAGGCATACCGTCCGCCAATCTATATCTCACTCCATTAAATCTTGTTTTACTACTTTCTCCCGAGTAAGTTTCGGTCTACCTCTAGTACCTCTTTTTGTGTTGAGCTCTTGGTAACACACTTCTGTTCTTACGGGAGCATCCATGGGCCTTCTCATTACATGCCAAAAATCACTCCTCGTTAAACCCGACTGGTGAATGTGGGATAGAGGAAATTCTTGTATGCAGCCTTACCTTTGCATAATTGCAAAAAAATTTTTGTTTTGAAATGAAACACAAATTTTACTGTGTGTGATACATTGGGAAATAATTGTTGAAAATAGCAAAGGCAACTTTGATGTGAAGAAAGCAGAAAGAGAGAAAATTTTAGAAGACAGAAAATGATGTCTCAATAGCACAGGCCTTAAGGGGATGTTTGAGTGATTTGAGGATGAAAACAAGTTGGGTATCTGTTTAGGGATCGTGTGGGCCATAGGGTTAGGATAAGCTGTGGATTTGGAAGGTGGGGACAAGTGATTCCCTAACCACAACTTGAGGTTAGTGACTAATTTTTACAATGGCCATTTTTGTTTTGTAATTAGTCTTCTTCAACCCTCTTCATTATAAGATTGACCTCCTTATTCTTTCTTGCGGAAAAAAAAAAAGTATTAAGCCATTGACATGCATAATTTTCTAGAGTAATATATAATGTTAACTACTATCTCTAGGGGTTGTGGTTAAAGTGATTTAAGGACTACATGACTTTGAATACTCTGTAAACAATCTTAAGACCAGGTCCTTAGTGTCAAACTCATCTCCTTAGGCTGGGGACTGGTGAGCAATAAACTCAAACATTGGAGTCATGATTCCAAGACAAAGTCTATGAAGGGGTAATTATGGGATAACAAATATAATTACCACCTTAATCCCATTTTATGTATGATATATTAATGAATATTGTTACACATTTTTATATTAAAAACTCACTTTTCTATTTATTCAATAAATTAATAATGCAAATACGAGAGTGTAACTTTTTCCACTTTGGTCTTTGACCAGAATCCCAGACCATCTTATAAGCATTTGTTGTGAGAACAATTCAATGAATACTATTTTGACTAAGACAGATTTCAATATTTGAATTATGTTCTCCTCAGGACAATGTGACTCATCTACCAGCACATTTAATCCTTATTTGAGAGCGGAGTTATTTGTTTTTGTAATTATTGTTATTAAGAATCGTGAGGTTGTGAGAAAAAATCTCCACTCCAATTTCGAGCGCGCTTGATTACAATTGAGAATGTAACATTTTTTTTTAAACTGCTTGAAGTTTATATTGTACTCTAAGAAAAGATATATATAGTCAAAGATATATATAATTATGAATATGCAACTGAAGAATTAGAGTTATAACGAATATTTAGGCAAAGTATTTTATCGCGTATATTAAACAGTTTTTTCTTTTCTTTTTCATGGCATGCTTCATGATCCTTTAATACTTGACGAAAATAAATTCCTTGGGTTCGATTCTTATTTAAAGCCTTTATTCCAAAACTTTTTTTTTTGTATAAAAGAAGGGAAAAGTGTGTGTCATTTCCAATGTTGTTAAAACGTAGAGTCTATATAAAAATGGTAGGGATGAGCAAAAACGTTGAAAGTGTAACTGTTTACTGTTATTAGTTTGTAACAGAACCCGTAAATGTAGCTTAATTAGTTAAGCTTCAGTTTAGCTTTTGTGTATATAAACTGATGTAACAGTTAGCTTTGTATTCAAGATTCATAATATTCTTTTTCAGTTTCAGATCTCTTTCTTTCTCCCTCTCTATCATATAGCTTCTGATACCTTACATGGTATCAGAGCAGATCTGATCCATGGAGACCGAAAACGTAAACTCTGCGCACTCTGCATCAGCAAGAACAGCAACACCAACTCTTCATACATTTTCTAACCCAGTATCCTTCAAACTGGATGAAGGAAACTTCCTTCCATGGAAGCAACAAGCTACTGCAACGATCAAAGGCTTCAACTTACAAAGGTTCATCAATGGAGAAGTTGATCAAGCTGCTGAACAGCAAGATCAGTTACTCATGTCTTGGCTCCTAGCTTCGATGTCAGAATCTTTCCATACAAGAATGGTAGGATGTCTATCTTCTTTTCAAATATGGAACAAACTTGAAGAATTCTTCACTTCACAGACACGTGCAAAAGTGAAACAACTGAAAATTCAGCTTAGGAATACAAAGAAAGATTCCTCAATCTCAAGCTATTTGTTGAAAATCAAGAGAACTGTCGATTCTTTGGCAGCAACAGGCTCTCCAATTTCGTCAAAAGAGCACATTGATGCGATTCTTGATGGACTTGGTGAAGACTATGATCCTTTTATTACATCTGTTACTTCAAGAACAGATCCATATACTGTTGGTGAGATTGAAGCCTTACTAATGGCTCAAGAAGAAAGGATAGAAAGGCACAAGAAGACTGATCTTGGAGGATTACAAGCCAATATGGCTCAAATGAATTTCAGAAGAGCTCCAACTCCAAGTTACAGTCATGGCCGAGGATTCAACAGAGGACGAACAACAAACTTCAGAGGTCGTTTTGGCAGAAATGGACCAAGATCAACAACACAGCTTGGCAAACCACAATGCCAAGTGTGTGGAAAATTTGGTCACATAGCCTTTGAATGTTATAATAGATTTAATCAAACATATCCAAGTCCTTTTCAGCAGCAAAACAGATCTGATCATGGAGAGTCATCTGGATCTCAATTTCAAGCAAATGTTGCTGAAATCAATCCACCTGTTCAAGATGATGCATCTGATTACTGCACTGTTTTTGACCCTACCTGGTATCCTGATTCGGGTGCAACAAACCACTTCACTCCAGATGAATCCAACCTCATATCAAAGACAGTTTACAGAGGTCATGACACAGAGGTAATGGAGCAGGTATAAAAATTGAACATGTTGGTCACTCTATTCTACATTCATCATCCAATTCTTTGTCATTTCCTTTAAACAATTTACTTCATGTCCCTAGTTTATCCAAGAATCTTCTCAGTGTCTCACAGTTTGCTCAAGATCATGATGTATTCTTTGAATTTCATGCTAAAACTTGCTTTGTCCAATCACAGGCCACCAAGGAGACTCTTCTCCAAGGAAAACTTAAAGATGGTTTGTATGCCTTTGAAGGAGTAAACACAATTCAAGCTCCAAAGCATTCTGCATTTCAAACTCATACAGAAGCCAATAATGACATAAATAAATGCCATTTGATTAATCTATGACATAGTAGATTAGGACACACTTCTATTTCTATTGTAAAGTCTATCCTTACTCAGTGTAAAATACCATTTCAAAATGTACCAAAAGCTATATGTAGCTCTTGTTGTATGGGCAAAATGCATCAATTGCCCTTTTCTTCTTCCAATACTGAATATCATAGTCCTTTAGAACTAGTATTTTATGACATTTGGGGACCAGCTCCAATAGATAGCATTCATGGCTCAAGGTATTACATCTGTTTTGTTGATGCCTTCAGCAGGTTCACTTGGCTATATCCAATTCGTGTCAGATCACAAACAGCAACTATACTTGCTCAATTTAAAAATATGGCTGAACTCCAACTCAACACCAAACTTAAAATTTTACAAACAGATAATGCCAAAGAATACTTAGCTCTCAAACCTTTTCTTCAAACCCATGGAATTATTCATAGACTTTCATGCCCATATGTTCATCAGCAGAATGGAACTCCTGAACGCAAGCATCGACATATTGTCGAGACAGGTATAACCATGCTAGCTAATTCTTCTCTTCCACAAAAATTCTGGGAATATGCATTTGTTACAGCCTCATTCATTATTAATATTCTTCCATCCCAAAGTCTTGGCAATGCATCTCCATATCAGTTACTGTTTGGCAAACAACCAAATTACAGTCCTTTAAAAATATTTGGATGTGCATGTTACCCTTACCTAAGACCATATAATGCCCATAAACTTGATTACAGATCTGCATTGTGTACCTTCCTTGGTTACAGTCCTTGTCACAAAGGCTACAAATGCCTTACAGCAAGTGGAAAAATTGTTATCACTCCTCATGTCCTTTTTGATGAAAACAAGTTCCCTTTTAAACAAAAATCTGTTTCTTTACTCCCTACAAGTCCCTCTTCTGTTTCTTCTATAAACACTGTTCCCATAATTCCCATAGTTTCTCCACTGAGTGACTCTCATGTTACAATTAATACTGTTTCTGATTCTACTAATCATATTTCACCTGCTATACAATCTACTTCTAGTTCTCCTTGCAGGACCACTAATGATGCAGCAAGTATTGCTTCTCCCACTTATGCTGCAGTGCTCTCAGCACCACCTCCCTCTACAGCAGCTCCTCAACCTAACCAACACTCTATGGTCACTAGAGCAAAGGCTGGAATTTTCAAGCCTCGTGCTTTAACAGCATCCTTAGAACCAAGCAGTGTCGCTCATGCTTTAACACAGCCTCATTGGCTTCATGCCGTGAAGGAAGAATATGCAGCTCTCATGAAAAACAGAACCTGGACACTTGTGAATCTCCCTACTGGCAGAAAATCCATTGGTTGCAAATGGGTTTTTCGTGTCAAGTACAAGCCTGATGGATCAATCCTCAAGTACAAAGCGAGGTTGGTTGCTAAGGGATTTCACCAACGTGAAGGTTTTGATTATGCTGAGACTTTTAGTCCAGTAGTGAAGCCAGTCACCATTCGCATCATTCTCACACTTGCTGTTTCTCATGGCTAGCCCATTCGGCAAATTGATGTAAATAATGCGTTTCTAAATGGTGAATTGCATGAGGAAGTGTTCATGGAACAACCACCTGGCTTCATCTCTAGCAACTCAAGTCTTGTTTGTCGATTGGACAAAGCTTTATATGGCTTAAAACAAGCTCCAAGAGCTTGGTTTGAAAAGCTCAGTACCACACTCCATCATCTTGGGTTTCAAGCTACAAAATGTGACTCCTCACTGTTTGTTTCTTTTAAAAACTCTGCCACTACTTATGTACTCATCTATGTTGATGATATATTGATCACTGGATCTTCTGCTCATGTCATTTCCTCTCTAATTCAATCTCTCAATGCTGCTTTCTCACTTAAGGATCTTGGAACTCTTCATTACTTTCTGGGTATTGAAGCCAAGTCATCATCTGATGGATCCCTTCATCTGTCTCAGTCAAAATACATCACTGATTTGCTCTCCAAAGCAGGCCTCACTGACTGCAAATCACAACCAACCCCAATGGTTTCCAGCTCGAGACTTTCTGTACATGATGGCCTTCCATTCGATAATCCTTCTCTTTATCGATCTGTTGTAGGAGCTCTTCAATATGTCACTATCACAAGGCCTGACATCACTTTCACAGTCAACAAAGTATGTCAATTCATGCACTCTCCTTTGGACTCTCATTGGAAAGCTGTAAAACGAATTCTACGTTATCTTCAAGGCACATCTGATACTGGTTTGACAATTAAACCCTCTCCTCAGCCACAATTAGTTGCTTATTGTGATTCGGATTGGGGTTCGGACATTGATGATAGACGCTCAACTTCTGGTTTTTGCGTCTTTCTAGGGGGGAATATAGTATCCTGGTCATCCAAGAAACAAGCAGTTGTCAGTCGATCAAGCACAGAGGCAGAGTACAGATGCTTAGCAGCCACAGTAGCCGAACTGACTTGGATTCGATCCTTACTTACTGAGTTAAAGATTGATACTATCAAAACTCCTCAAATATTTTGTGATAATCTTAGTGCAGTTCTCCTTACTGCGAATCCTTTATTTCATTCTCGGACAAAGCATTTTGAGCTTGACTTGTATTTTGTTCGAGAAAAGATAGTCAATGGTTCTATTGCTGTGTATCACATTCCCTCTGTTGAGCAGATTGCAGATGGCTTAACGAAGGCTATAACCAGTTCTAAGTTTACTGACTTCAGATACAAACTCACTCTTCGTTCCTTCAAGCATGAGTTTGTGGGGGGGATGAAAGTGTAACTGTTTACTGTTATTAGTTTGTAACAGAACCCGTAAATGTAGCTTAATTAGTTAAGCTTCAGTTTAGCTTTTGTGTATATAAACTGATGTAACAGTTAGCTTTGTATTCAAGATTCATAATATTCTTTTTCAGTTTCAGATCTCTTTCTTTCTCCCTCTCTATCATATAGCTTCTGATACCTTACAAACGTAAAATCGCAAAACGTAGATGAAACGTAAGAGTTTACTCACGTATTAAAAATAAAATATATATCCAACATATATAAAACTAAAACTCACAAACATGTTTATTTTATAAGAATGTGAATTTTAATCTTTGTTTTAATTTATATAAAATAATTTTAATGTATTAGTTATATAAGTTATTAAATTTAAGCTAATTAATGACTAAAAATATATATAAATTTTTTTATTATTACGTGTTATATATTAAATTTAAGCTAATTAATGACTAAATATATATATTAATGACTAAAAATATATGATTATTATTATTATTATTATTATTATTATTATGTGTTATATATATATATATATATATATATATATATTTGAACTATGCAAAACAAATTCATATTACGTTTCGACACTACGTTTGAACAGTTTCTACATTTCGACACTATGTTTGAACCGTTTCGACTCAAAACCCATTTCAACTACCGTTTTGACTCGATTTTGGTTATAAAAACGTAGACACGGTCCGTTGTGTCATTTTAAGAGAGAGAAAGAGATAGAAATAGGAGAAGTGAGAGTTGACAAAAAAATTAAAGGTGTGGGTGGATCTTTGTGAAAGTGAATGGATATAAGTTATGTTATTTTAAATGATAAACACTTTTCCCATAAAAGAAACACGAAATACCATTTATAATATTATATTTCAGTTAACATAAAGTATACTATATTGTTTTAGCATGCGTGTGAATAGTTTTAAAATGTTGAATGCATAATATATGGTTTGGTCTCATCAACAACTTTTTGCCTTAACCTCTCTTATCATATTAAAAATTATTCAAAATATATCTAAAATTTCTAAACATATAAAATAGTTATTGAACCCCAAGTATATTCCTATCTTCTTCTTCTTTTTTATACCGATCTTAATTAATTCTTTTAGGTGAGTTGACTCTTGGTATCTTCACAAGTTTCAATTCTTTGTGCAAGTTACAATTAAAGCTTTTCGTTTCTCTCCAAAAATATTTTCGGTGAGAATCGAATTCAAGTTCTCTCATGACATATTTAGTATATGTTGGCAATTGAGTTATATTCACTGAACAATTGTACAATATATAAGAGATGGTACATGAAGCATGTTTGGCGTGTTTTTTTTTTTTTTTTTTAAATCTAAAAATTATTTTAAGATAAAATTAAAAATAAGAACTTAATTTGATGCATTTTTTTTAATTTAGAAATTATTTTAAGATAAATTTAAAAATAAAAGATTAAAAAAGTTATAAATATTCAATATTTTAATATTTTTTAGTTTTAAAATTCAAATTATAAATAAATTATTTAATAAAAATTTATACTAACTCTATTTTTAATTAAGATTACAATAAAAGGTACATACCAAAAAAAAAAAAAGATTACCATAAAAGGTATATCATTATAAACCTCTACAGTATTAAGATAAACACAAATAGGATATGCAATAAAATAATTTGTTTTAAAAAAATAACAAATACTTTTTTATCAATATATTTAACAAATGAATTTATTTATCAAGTATTTTTAACAAATGAATTTAAAAAATATTTTAAAAATATTTTTTTTAATCAAATACTTATTTATATATAAATATTTCCCGAATATTTTTAAGGGTTCGTTTTTCTACGATTAATATAGAAAATTTATCTACATTGAGCTCAAAACGACGCCGAGGCAGAAATCAAGGTAATTTTATAATTATAATTTATTTCAGGGTTATAATAGTCTTTTTTATTATAATTTTTTAATTTTTCAACCCAAAATTATGTCATTTTGGGAGCGAATGTAGATAACTCATCTATATTCACTGTAGAAACATTAAAGTCTATTTTTAATTATACTGTTTATCAAAACAAAAAAATTATACTAATATTTAAGATAATATTTTAATATATGGATATATTTTGTTTCACTCAACATCCTAACTTTTAATAATATGGTCTTTTTTTATTAATTCATATCTTCTTATCAATGAAAAAGCTACTTATTATCTTATTCAGCTAAATACGCAACTGAACACGAGCTGCTATACTTATGGTTATGGTAAAATTTTTGAATGGGTAATAATAAAACATCCCATTATGTATATATAAGCGTGTGTTACTCTGTTGATGGGTCATACTCATACGTACAGAGAGGTTTTGTCTATAGTATTTGGACTAATTAGGTTTTTACTATTCAAGAAATCAAGAGAAGCAGCAAGCGAGAATGCCTTACCTTCAATAGGACGGGAAATTGGAAAGCAGACAAATAGACAATATTGTGACATGATATTGAAGATTTGAGGGTTCCTTTCTTGTCCCTGCACAATAATACTAGTATACCGTTTCATTTTGGTCTGGCAAGTTGTTTTGACATCTTCCAATCACATGAGTTAACTAGATTTATCTGAAATTTGAAATTATCTTATATTTATTTTTTTGGTAGCTGAAATTTGTTAAATTTAGAATTATGGATTCTTGACTACATAATGGAGGACTTATTAAAACTACTTAGTTAAACATGGGGTAATTTGCTATTGATTTTATTTTTATATAAACTGCTATTGAAACTCATGTTTGAATTGTGTTATTAAAAATAGTTTCTATATTTTCAGAACAAAGAAACAAAACAACCTTTTTTTTTGGTGTGGGGGCAATGCCCCGACACAAAACAAAGAAATTATATCAAAGAATATCTAGCCCCGAGAACAGAGCTAAAATCAGAAAAATACAACCTCCTAATATCCAAAGGGGGAACATGAAAAATTACAAAATCATCTTGATCTAGCTTCAGTAGAGGGAGATTAGCTAGCCAGTCCGCACAAGCATTTCCTTCCCTATAAGTATGAAGTAACCTGACAGTCAAATTCTTTGAGAGTCATTCCCATATTTGAGTCACTAAATGAGACTCACGGGATTCATCACCAGATTTGGTGAGCAAAGTGATAGCACATGCTGAATCACTCTCTAAAATAATCTTCCTTCAACCTCCTTCCCAAGCTCTTTCCAACAGTTTTTAAAAACCCGGCTCGGCCATCGACCCGGCGGAGGCCAGGGGTCACGGGTTCAACCGGGGGGTCACGAGGTCACTTCGCAGACCCGGTTTTATGCATTAAAAAAATATAAATATATATTCTATATGAAAAACTCAAAAAAACCAAACCATCAATCATTAAAGATTCAAAATATACTTAACATAATTCAACCAATTACATCTACAAATCAATGTTCGCAAGCTAATCAAACTATCAAAGTATAAAACACATATTCCAATGAAGTTAATGAAAAGTTATATCATCAAACTCAGGCTCTTCTTGTTCTTCTCATGCACTTATAATAGTATGTGAAAGGATATCCCTTACCCAATAGATAATAGGGGAGGAAAGGCAACAACACGACAAATTAATGGTGGGGAAAGAAGAACCAACATGGTGGAGGAGATTATAGAATGGGAAAACTGAGTCTAAGTCAGGGAAAGAAGATCAGAAAAGAAGAAGAACAATTCAGATTTCAGATCTAATTCTAAATCTAGGCAGCAACAAGTTTTTTTTTTTTTTTTACACATCAAATGACGTCATTTTGTGTATAATTTTGTTTTTTTAAATGCAATGACCCTTTTGACACGGGAGTCAAGGGTTCAACTGGGGGATTTCGGGGGTTAGAGGGGTCAACGTGCAGGTAGGGTTTAATTACTAACTCGAACCCTCAGAAAGAGGGGGTCAGGGACCCGGAGGGGTCGACCCCGGGGTGGGGCGGGGTTTTAAAACACTGCTTTCCAACCCTTTTAGGATACCCCACAACTCAGCTATAATTGTAGTACATTGACCTATCTTATAAGAGAAAGCTTCCAACCACTTACCATTATCACCTCTAATCAGACCCCCACAAGCAGACATGCTTGAATTACCTTTAGAGGCCCCATCTGTATTTATTTTTATCCACTCATCATCAAGAGGCACCTACCTAATTAAATTCACAGGCAAACAATTACTATGAATATAATTACAATTTGTTTCAAAAGATGAGAGAACCTCCCTAGCATATAATAAAATCATCTCCAGATTATATCTATTTTTCATTCTACCCGAGTTATGTATAAACTCATTTCTCAAGTTCATGCTTTCCAACAAGTTATACCAAATATCAGCGCCCATGGGATTTCAAAACAGCAAGAAGACGACTGCTTCAAGTTTTCTAGTAACCAGTCCTGTAAGTTCAAAGAAAAAAATGCTGGAACAGCCAAGTGAGGTGAAAATGGATTCCAAATATTTCTTATACTTGAATAGTCCCTCAATAAATGCAAGGTATTTTCTATTTCTTTGTTCCAAATCAAACATGTTGAGCTGCCCAAATTAAAATTGTTCAATCTACTCTTGGTTGGTAACTTGTCATGTCCCACTTTCTAGATAAACAATTTAATTCTTTGAGGGCCAAACCACTTCCAGATTGACTTCCACAACTTAGGTCTCCCACTTTGAACATGATAAGAATAAGAGAAGGAAGTATATATACCTTTAACTGATAATCTTGGGAATCCAGGAATACACCAATAAAGTTTTTTTTTTTAAACTAAATCTAGAGATTAATTTTTTTTTCTATTTGATAAGGTTTGTTTTGTAAAAATAGTTTTAAAAATTATAATGTTTTTTTTTTTAGAATAAAATCTAGAGAATATATCAGAGTTATTTTTGTTTTGTGTTTTGATTTTTAATTTTCAAAATAAAAGAAACTAAGAAAAAATTTATTTTATTAACTGTTCTACAAAATAGTTTTAAGATGAAGAAAAAAAACATAGAACACAATCAAATACACCCATAATTCCTCTAAAGTTGGATATTTCCGTAATATTTGTTCTAATGAATAGGGGTGTTCGCGGTCTGGATTGGATCGGTTTTAGAAGTAAAAATCATCCGATCCAATTCCTTTGGTTGGATCATATAATCATCCATTCGGTTTGGATTTTTTTTTAAATCCGGTCCAATCCAACCCAATTTTATTCGGTTTGGATTGGATCAGTTTTCAATTTTTTGAAAAGCCTAAGATTTGTATAATAATTATTGTGCAAATAACATATGTATCGGTTTTGTAAAGTTTTTAGGTTGATTATTGTACAATCTTGAAGTATTGTACAAGAAAAAGTTTAATTATCATCTTTTACTTCCTACAAAAAATTTATAATATGGTTGCCTGAAACACGAAGTAACTCAAATTTTCATCCTATAGATGAGCTCTTGTACAACAATAACTCATGTAATAAAAATATATTATGTATCTTACAAAAAAAGAAGAAGAATAATATAGATCAAGCACAACCCACTTTCTTCAACATGATGGGTTAATGGGTCTTGGATTTAAAATTTTGCTATATGATTTTGGGCTATAATTGGGGAAAGACCCAATTAGGTAGATGATAAGGTTGAGGAATCATTGGATCGGTTTGGATTGGATCGGTTTTCACTAACCTATACAAAAACCGATCAAATCCAATTAAATTTTGCGATTTTTTTCGGTTTTCAATTTTTCAGTTTTTAGTTAATTCGATTTTCGGTTCGATCATCGCGGTTTGAATCGTTGTGTAGTCTTCTTATTTTTGGGGCCTTGACCCCTTATATTAAAAATATATTAGGAGGGGCTAGCCCTATAATGAGTATCACCATGTATTGATATAAATGTAATTTGTAAATGGGTAAATTTTGTGTCATTCTAAAGGATATAAAATTGTGACATTTTAAAAGAGAGAAGAGATAGACAAAGGAGGAAAGAGAGTTGACGAAAAAAATAAAAAATGGGTCCCACCTTTTTGTGAGAGTGAAAGGATATAAGTTGTGTCATTTAAAATGATAAATACTTTTCCCTGTATAAATACACTGCATGTTGCTTTTAACAAAAATATTTAAATATGTAATTTTTTAAATAGAGTTTTAGAGAAAATAAAATAAAATTTATATTTTAAAATAAACATTGTTTTATCCGATGTCTAAGTACTTATTTGGATATTCTTCTTTTTTTAAGTAAAAGTTATACCAACAAATTTTTACAAAAGTTCTTATAATAAAAAAAAGTTTTTTATGATGAAAAAAAAAAACGCAAAAGCCAAAAATTTATAGAAGAAGTGTTTTTTTTTAAGCTCTTATCAATTTTATTTGAAATAAGGTTTAAGCTTTTAAATAATTTTTAAATTTAAAATTTTATGTAATCATCTAATAATATTTAATTTTTTTTCAACTTTAACTTAAAAATAATTTTTAACTCTAAATAAAATAAAAAAAATCCAAACATGCTCCGCGAAGTGTTTCTCCCTAATTTTACAGCTAGTTGATGCGTGCGGTGATAACCTCTTCTGATTTCCCCTCAACACGTGGATTTCTACTTTCTAATTTTATTTTTAAGTTATTTTTTGTGGTGTAAATGCCTGGCTTTAAGCAATATACTTTATTGTAATATTTAATGGATCTATTATCATGGAATTTTTTTCTTTTAATTATAAGATTTAGATTAATATTAATAAAAATAAAAAAATAATAGCAATAGACGTGACCAAAAACAGATTTGATCTGTCGGGCAACTTGTGTAACCTGCTTAATTTGACAGATTTGGTTATATTTTTTAACGAAAAAGTATTCATTACTTCAAAGGATGTAAAAGTATATCATTTTAAATTTGATAATAATGAAGAGAGAGATAAGACAAAAAAATTAAAAATGTGAATTCTATTTCTTTCTGAGATTAAAATAACAAAAATCATATCGTTTAAAAAACCTAACACTTTTCCTATTTTTTTAATCTGTCAATATATGCTCCACTTAAAAAAGTGAGTTAAAAGGTCGAGGCGGATTCACTTCAAAGGTTGATTTCTTTTAAAAAAAATTAATTGGATAATTTGAATAAAATACTTTATTTTTTGTTTTAAAAAACATCACACTCAATTTTTCTCTTTGACTCTTTTTCATAATTTTTCATTATCAACCTTTCATAAAATGAGTTGGGTTAAAATTTTCAATCAAATTTGAAAAGCAAGGCGGAACAAATTAACCGGTTTTATGATGTGCTGAGAGAAGTTGCGATGGATCGGCCACACTACCACTCACCCATAAATAGAAGCATCAAGATCATATATTTTAGTAAAATAAAATAATTTTTTTTTTTTACATTTTTTTATTGGGATAGAATATTGTTAATAACAGCTTACCAAAAAAAAAAAAATATTGTTAATACCAATTACTGTTATTATCAATGTCACTATTGATTTATGTTGATCCAACGGTTATATTTATTTTCACATTTGAATATTTATTTCACATCAATTTATTTCGCATTAAATATGGAGAATTATAATCATACAAAATTGAAAAAAATATAAAGTATTAAATATAGGGAGAAGAAAGAAGATTTTTAGAAAATTAAATCACAACCGTTGGATCAACATAATCAATCTAACAGTGAAACAAACTAATAGCGAGTGACATTAATAGTAACACCGATTAGTAATAACAATATTCTATCTCTTTTTTATTTTCTTACAATTGTAACAAAAGTATTAACTTTTTGAAACTTAATTGCTCAAAGTGGCATAGGGGCGTTTGGTAGAGGAAAATATTTTTTTGTGCCTAGTAACTTCCATTACCAGGAATATGTTGAAAAAATGAGTTTTCCGGGAATGTTATAAATAAAGCTAAGCTGTTTGTTAGGTCAAAATATTATCAGAAATATTAGCTCAAAATTATTCTATGTTTGGTTGATTGCCAAATATTACTGAGAATATGAGTGATTTTACAAAAATAACCTCTATGAATTTTCACCAAACCTTCGCATCCCTTATTTTGGGTTTCAAACTTCAGCCATTGTTTCCCTCTCCCTGGTGAGGATTTACTTCATGGTAGGATTTGTTTTTTTAAAATTGTATGAAGTTACAGAATTTGCCCAGTTGGTCACCGTAAAATAATTAACAAAATTGAATGTTATACTGATAATTTTTTTCTATGTTTACTCCTCTTATGGGATTGATTTGATTCCCAGCGATCATTTTTCTCATCTCCTGAAATCATCAAACAGAGAAAGATTATTACTGAAGGTTGCAAAGATAAGCAAAAACTCAACGACTCCAAGCTTGAATGAAACGAAGACTAACTAATACTTAAAATTTGATACAGAGAGCTTGAATATGCTTGGACTGCATCCTTCGCTTCTTGCTCGAGAGCGATGACACCAACGTCATCGTTGTCGGAATAATCAAGTTGGTTGAATTCTCCGATCCTAGGAATTTGTCGGCACTAAACCATAGGACGGAGCCGGAGAGGCTCTGACGAGAAAGCGCGCAAAGAATCAGAGGGGAGAAGGAGAGAGAAGAACCAGGAACGATAGAAAAGATAGGGGTAATTTTGTCCTAAATATCTTGAAAAATATTCCCTCGGGCTGAAAATCTCAGAATACCACGTATCTGGTAGTAATCTTCAATGGGATTTTGTTTCACAAAAATAAATCCCAGGAATTTGATTTTCTCAGAGAAATTTCCACAATCCAAGTACCAAACATGGGTAAATAAAATTATAAATTTCATGGGAATTTAAAATTTATCTGGGTACCAAACACAACCCTAGTGACTTTAACATGAAACTTTTCAGAGGAGAAATAATGTTAGCGAAAAAAGGAATTAACCAGAGAGGTCAACAAGATCGAAGCACATTCACCGCTCAACTTTGGAATCTTTTCTGCTCTTCAAATACGTCGAATTCTGTTTCAAGGAATGAAGTATTCCTCGTACGACTTTGGTTCAATTCCGTACAGGGTTTTTGACTTAAGAAATGCAAATTTCAAAAAAATCCATTTATTTAGTTCGTTTACCAAACATTTTATTGGACTAATGCAGGAAGACGTGTTTCAGGTGGCTACGTATTTAGTCGCGCACCTGACGCATGCGCATTTCTGACAAATCTGAATACGTTTGTACCAGGTATGTGTCTGAACTAGAGGTGGCAAAGTGGGTGCCCCGCCCCGCCCCGTCATCAACCCTCCAAAAAATGAGCCAGTCTGCCCCGCCCCGCCCCGCTTTTGAAAGTGCTGATGAAATATATTCTTCTCACACGTCATCTATTATGTTTGTTAGAGCACTGCCACGCATCCTATTGAGTTTGTTAGAGCATTACCACGTAGGGTGTGTTTCTGTTTTAGTTT
This sequence comes from Gastrolobium villosum, assembly GCA_032173675.1. Classification (NCBI taxonomy): domain Eukaryota; kingdom Viridiplantae; phylum Streptophyta; class Magnoliopsida; order Fabales; family Fabaceae; genus Gastrolobium; species Gastrolobium villosum. The sequence continues at coordinate 215,523 of JAVKPL010004474.1, forward strand.
GTAACCAACTATAAATTCTTAGCTCTTCTTGTAACTTATTAGACTCTTCAATTCTTTGAATAAGATGAGCATTCTATTTTTTCTTTGTGTTCGTAATATGGTATCAGAGCTCTTCACAGAGCTCTGATATTCGCCTTTCATCTTTGCTCTTTCGATCACACAATTCTGGATCAGCTTTTCCAACTTTGAAGCAACGTTCATCACTGCAAGATGGCGAATCAGAGTTCTGTCTTGGTTCACGAACACGCAACTGAGGATCCTGTCATGAATCGATCAGTTGAAGATTCCACTGAAAATCAAGGTAATTCTAAGAGATCTACTGGTGCTTTGGATCTTTCAGATCCAGGTAATCCATATTTTTTACATGCAAATGAAAATCCTTCTTTGATTTTGGTTTCTTCTCTCATGAATGGGAAGAACTATCACGGCTGGGCAAGGGCCACGAAAATGGCTTTGATCTCCAAAAACAAGTTCTCCTTTGTCAATGGAGTGATCACAGCTCCTCACATGACAGATCAGCTTTACGGTGCTTGGGAAAGGTGCAATAACATGGTGGTTTCCTGGTTACATCGCTCAATAACAGAGTCTATCTCTCAATCCATTCTATGGATGGATCATGCATCAGAAATTTGGAATGATCTAAAAGAAAGATTTTCTCAAGGTGATATTTTCAAGATCTCTGACTTACAAGACGACATATATCGTTTGCATCAAGGAGACAACACAGTATCTGACTATTATACACAATTAAAGGTGCTTTGGGATGAATTAGAAGCTTTGCAACCAACTCCATGTTGCAGGTGTGCACATCCTTGCTGCAATGTTTCCTTAGAAGTGAAGAAAATCCGAGAAAGGGATTATTCTGTGAGATTTTTGAAAGGACTGAATGATAAATACTCACATGTACGATCACAAATAATGTTAATTGATCCTTTACCTTCAGTGAATCGTGTGTTCTCTCTCATTATGCAACAAGAGAGACAATTGCATTTAGAAGGACAGCTTTTGGTTTCTGACAACACAAAGGTTCATGACAGCTCAAAGGTGTTTTTCAACACAACAGATCAGTTTCAAGGCAGGAGTCGTTTTCAAGGTCGTGGAAGGGGCCGCAATTCAGGAAGAGGTAGATCTGGTCCATCTCGATTGTGCATACATTGTGGTAAAACAGGTCATACAATAGAGACATGTTTTGAAAAACATGGTTATCCCCCTGGATATAAACAGAGGACTTATACACATAAAACCAACATGATATCAGTTGATGATCAAGACCAGACTTTAGAAACTGTTGAGCATGGAAACGGCATGGAAAAGGTTGACACTAAGGACACATTCACGAAGAATCAATTTCAAACCATAATGGAGTTGATACAACATTCAATGCATCAGAATCCTCAAACACAACACAATTCAGTTCATTCAAGTAACTTGGTTCAATCGAAAGCACATAATGCAGAAAGCACTGATTCTTCAGGTAATTGCCAATTTCAATGGATTTTAGATACAGGAGCTACTGATCATATCACACACTCTCTTGAATCATTGTCCTCTATTCAAAAGATTGAGCCTGTTGCAATTTCTTTACCTAATGGGAGTAAGGTGCATGCTTTTATCTCGGGAACAGTAGTGCTTTCTGAATTTCTTCAGCTAACCAATGTGTTGTTTGTCAAGGAATTTAAGGTGAATTTGATATCTGTCAACAGATTAGCACATGATTCTAATTGCCAAGTAATTTTTCAGCAAGGGATATGTACTATACAGCAAATTCCCTCCATGATGGTGATTGGTTCTGCTAGACTTGAAGCAGGATTATACTTACTTGATCATAAGTGCAGTAATCAAGACAACTTCCATAATGGGACAGAAGCAGCATATAATACAAACACTACAGCCTCAGATGATGATATTTGGCACATGAGGCTAGGACATTGTTCGAAAGCTATACTGAAGGCAATGATAGTTAGATTTCCTTTCATCTCTTGTAATAAAATTGACAATCCCTGTGAGGTTTGTCATCTAGCTAAGCAAAGAAAGCTACCTTTCAATCACAGCAATACTATTTCAAATGCACCTTTTGATTTAGTACATATGGACATATGGGGACCTTATTCAGTGCCCTCTATTCATGATAATAGATATCTCTTGACTATTGTGGATGATCATACACGATTTACATGGGGAATCTTAATGAAATCAAAGGCAGAAACCAGAAACCATATTCAAGCCTTTATCACTCTCATAGAAAATCAGTTTGGAGTAGTAATAAAAGCAATTCGTAGTGATAATGGGCAGGAGTTTCTTATGGATGAATTATTTCGACACAAAGGAATAGTTCATCAAACTACATGTATTGAGACCCCACAACAAAATGGAATTGTTGAACGAAAGCACCAACACATACTCAACATAGCAAGAGCACTCCTTTTCCAAAGCAATGTTCCCAAAACCTTCTGGTGTTATTGCATCTCCCATGCCATTCATATAATCAACAGACTCAGCTCACCAATGTTACAGTTCAAGTCTCCTTATCAACTGTTATATAACAAGCCACCGATTCTCATTCATTTGAGAACCTTTGGATGTCTAGCATATGCTACTACAACCACAGCAGGGAGGTTGAAGTTTGATCCACGAGCCAGAAGATGCATCTACCTTGGACACAAAAATGGAGTAAAAGGTTACATCCTTTATGACCTTATATCTAACCAGATTTTCCTTTCAAGAAATGTAGTCTTTTATGAGCACCACTTCCCTTTTTCTAAACACCATCCACCAACACATGTGCCACAGTCTTCACCATTTGTTGTTGAATCATCTACCACATATGATATACCAACCGAATCCCCACTTATAACCATCCCTGAACCCACAACCAAACTGTCCTTTCCACAAACCATCCTATCTAACCAACCAGAAAACCCACCTGAACTTTGTTTATCCATCCCAACAGAAAGTCATACTGATATCACTCCCACTACAAACACCAACACAAGTCCTACCACAGACATACCTGACACAAATAGACATTCCACACGAGTAAAACACAAACCAAAGTACCTTAGTGACTATCACTGTAACCTCACTGATTCCACATCCCTTTATCCTATCTCCTCTACTGTATCATATGAAAAGTGCTCCAATACATATTCTGTTTTCTGTCATAATATCAGTGGCTTTGTTGAACCACGATCTTATAAGCAAGCTATCCAGTCCCCTGAATGGATTGCAGCCATGGATGAAGAGATTGCAGCATTGAATAGGAATCACACCTGGTCTTATGTTGACTTACCATCTGGGAAACGTCCCATTGGATCCAAATGGGTCTATCGAATAAAACATAATGCAGATGGCTCCATTGCCCGATATAAGGCAAGATTAGTAGCAAAAGGATACAATCAAATGGAGGGGGTGGACTATTTTGAGACATTCTCACCGGTTGCAAAACTCACAACCATCAGACTTTTGTTGGCCATAGCAGCAGCAAATTGTTGGGTTCTTGAACAGCTTGACATAAACAACGCCTTCCTTCATGGTGAACTCTCTGAAGATGTCTATATGTCTGTACCTGAAGGGATACCATCTCCTTCTCCTGGTAAAGTATGCAAACTTCGCAAGTCCCTATATGGACTCAAGCAAGCCAGCCGGTTATGGAATGCTAAACTAACTGCTGAATTACTAAAAATTGGTTACTCCCAATCTTCTAGTGATCATTCCTTATTCACAAAGAAAACAACTACTTCATTTACTGCATTACTTGTCTATGTTGATGACATGATTCTTACGGGTACTGATGCAAATGAAATCAAATCAGTAAAGTCCCATTTAGATGATTTGTTCCAGATAAAGGATCTTGGACCATTAAATTTTTTTCTTGGTTTAGAGGTGGTACGTTCCCCTAGTGGCATAGTATTGAATCAACGAAAATATGTCCTTGAGATGCTTACAGAAACAGGATTACTTGGTGCAAAATCTGTTTCAACTCCTGCTGAACCGACAACCCGTTTATGTCAGAACCAAGGACCACCTTGTTCAGATCCTTCCTTGTACAGAAGGCTTGTGGGACGTCTTCTTTACCTCACCAATACTCGACCAGATATATCTTTTGCAGTGCAACAACTTAGTCAATTCGTGGCTTCTCCTACAAAGGTTCATTTAGATGCTGCCTATCGTGTATTGAGATACCTCAAAGGATCACCAGCCAAGGGTCTTTTCTTTTCTTCGAAGAACAGACTCACTTTATCAGCATTTGCTGACGCAGATTGGGCAACATGCCCTGACACACGTCGCTCCATCACCGGATTTTGCGTTTTTCTTGGACACTCCTTAATCTCTTGGAAGTCTAAGAAACAAAGCACTGTCAGCCGATCCTCAGCAGAAGCAGAGTACAGAGCATTAGCTTCTTTGTCCTGTGAAATTCAATGGCTCACATTCTTGCTTCATGATCTTCAAGTACCAATTTCTGGTCCTGCCATGGTTTACTGTGACAATCAAGCAGCGATCCATCTAGCTCACAATCCTTCGTTTCATGAACGCAGCAAGCACATAGAGCTTGACTGTCATATCACCAGAGAGAAGATCGTGCAGGGTTTGATTCACCTACTTCCCATTCCTTCAGCCCAGCAGCTTGCCGACATGTTCACCAAAGGTCTTCATCCCACTCCACTTCAGAATTTTGTATCCAAGTTGGGACTTCTAGACATTCACTCCCAACTTGAAGGGGGGTGATGAAATATATTCTTCTCACACGTCATCTATTATGTTTGTTAGAGCACTGCCACGCATCCTATTGAGTTTGTTAGAGCATTGCCACGTAAGGTGTGTTACTGTTTTAGTTTGTAACCAACTATAAATTCTTAGCTCTTCTTGTAACTTATTAGACTCTTCAATTCTTTGAATAAGATGAGCATTCTATTTTTTCTTTGTGTTCGTAATAAGTGGGCTGAAAAACTCAGCCCGCCCTGCCCTGTTTGGCGAGTTGGCTGCCAGGCCGAGCCTATTTTACTCCGACCCGCCTCGGCCCACCATCAACCCGCCAAAAAATGAGTCTACCTCGCCCCGCTTTTGAGATGGGTTGAAAAACTCAGCCCGCGGAGCCAAACCCATTTTGGCGGCTCTAGTCTGAACACGTCTATACCAAGTGCATGTTTTTTACAAACCCGAACACATCAGTACCTGGTGCGCGTTTGAACACGTCTGTATTAAGTGCGCGTTTTTGACAAATCTGACCAGCACAACACCAAGATGTGTCATGTTTAGGCACGCATTATGTGGCATAGTCACGTCATAGTAAAAAACACACATGTGTCATGTGCGCGACTAAATGCGTAGCCACCTGAAACGCGTTTTTGTGCATTAGTCCGGTAAAACGTTTGGTCAACGAACTAAACATGTGGATTTTTTTTTTTAAATTCACATTTCTTTGGTCAAAAACCCTTCCTTATATGATATATCTATGACGCAGGAGTGGTTATTTTTTTTTTCTTCTTAGCTTGGGCCTCTGCCCCTCTGATTTTTATTTTTATTCTTATTTTATAAAAAAAATAAAGCCTGCAAAGATATGGAACTTACTTCGAACAAACGAAAACTCCCTTGGATTGGAGAGCATCCATTCCTTTCTTGAATGGAAATAGATACCAACACCACTTAACAAGTAACTACAATAAAATAATAATTGAGATCCCCCATAATCTTTCAATTCCCAAATTGCTAGGCCATGGCATCGCTGCACCAAATCTCTGCTACATTAGGAGCATGCATGACCTCGAACAATAATATCAACAAACCATGCATTGCTCAATTATACAACAAGAGGCATTTCATCAGCAACCTAGTTACCAATCACCAAATTGTCAAACCTACGTTATTGTTTCCATTAGCGTTAGTGGGACAGAAAAAGCCCATAATTGAAAAATGGAAAGCACGGGGCAGCGACGACGGATCATGTGGTGTAGTTCCTGAGTTCGTGACACCACCTTCACGAGCCGACGTTGTCAAAGATTTCTACGAGGCCTTCAATGCAAAAGACACTAAAACATTGGAGCAATTACTTTCGCCTAATTGTGTGTACGAGGATTTCCTCTACTACGGTCCCTACCAACACGAAGAGGTTTCAATAATTTTTCTTCTCTTTCTCCCTTAAAATTATGTTTACCTTATAATAAACAAGTGCTTGAAAATAATGAATTCACGATAACAACATGAAACAAATTCACGAATTAACCCTAATTAATGAAGCAACCATACTAAACTTGCTTTTTTGTAGGCCATTTTTAAAATGCAAATTAATTAATTTATAGTGCCATTATTAATTTCAATTTTTGCACTAATTAATACAATTGTGTGTAGATTTGAGCATATACTTTATGTACTGCTTGCTTAGAATCCGATGCTACCAGTACTGTCTATAAATTTGGTGATTGTTTTATGTAAAAAAAATAAATTAAAAAAAAATGGTGAATAGTTTTTTTTCTTCTTTTCCAGACCATAAACTTTTTGCAGAGCGCGATGGATGCGATGGGTGAAAGTATTCAGATTTCTGTGGAAGATGTCAAGGAGGAGAACCATCTTATGGCCACTGCGTTTTGGCACTTGGGTATGTCATATGTGACTTCCACTCACTCAATTCATCACTTTATATTTCAGTGTGAATTTATCGGAACAATAACCATTTTGCCACGCTAAACCAAATTATTTATCAGACTACCACGCGAACAGTAAATAGAATGCTAGACAGTATAATTCGCTACACTGTGCAGCGAATTATGTTTGCAAATAATTCACTACACAATGTAGCGAATTATGCCGTGTCAGGCTGCACAGTCAGCAAAAATGACACGTGTCAAGCTGGCATCAAAACAAACATAATTCGCTACACTGTGTAGCGAATTACTGTCAGCTTGACACGTATCATTTTTTCTGACTGTGCAATCTGACACTGTATATTTCGCTACACTGTGTAGCGAATTATTTGCAAATATAATTCGCTGCACAGTGTAGCGAATTATGCCGCGTGACATTCTGGAAATTTTTATTATTCGCGTGACAGTCTGGTACATAATTTGGTGAAACATGGCAAAATGGACACTCTCCCTTTCATTCAGGTTAGATTCAAATTGACAACATCTCTAACAACAACAGCCCAGTCCTTTGAATCTTACTGGGCCTATAGTGAAACCTTTTAGTTTCTATAGGCTTTCATGACCAGCACTAGCTCATTGCCGTATTGGAAATTGGGTTCGTTGTGAATACTGTTTGGGCTAGATCCAATTGCAAAGGCTATTTTATGAATCTGGTTAGAGTATTTTTACCAAAACAAAAATATTATAAGTATAATAAGTGCTTCAAATCAACGTACCGGATTAAAGAAATACGTAGTCTGGTTGTGCTTTGCGTGTCTTAATTTTTTAAAAACCTTAAAAAAGTAAGGAAGGAATTAATAATTATTTATTCAATTAGTTAGGGGTGTAAATAAGGCGAACTAGGCCAGATTTTAGCCTTTATGGCCTAGGTATATATAAAAATATGTTGAACTTATCTGACTTATTAATCTCTTAAAGGCTTAGTTAATAGGCCAGATTTAACCTAATGTTAAAAAATAAAAAGTCTAATATGGCCCATAGGCCTTCCAATTATGATATATGTATAAGATAAATATACAACTTAAGATAGATAAATAATATTTATGATAATTGATAAATATATTATTTTATTTAAAAAATTAAACAGGCTGGCCTGCGGGCTTTCAGGCCACGATGTTACTTAATTTGTCTATGACCTATTTTTTAGAAAGACAAATTTATAAACTTAAGCTTAATCTAATTTTCTGATAGGTCAGATCAGACTTAACATAAACCAGGCTATAGATTCAAGTATGATAGCGTAACTCATTTATATCCTTACATGGAAATAAAAGAAAATGGTGATGGCAATAACATGTTATAAGTATTAAATAGGACTTATCATGCTATTTGTACAGATGACTTCCTAGCTAATCTAAGTACACCAGCAGTAACCTTCATTATTTTTTACTTTTTAAAATATGAGGGATATTCTTAGTACCAAAATCTTTTACTACCAACTCACTACCTATCTAATCACCATTAGATCAATTTTCAAAAACATTTTAGCATTTTCTCTCTTTGATTCAATGGTGATTAGATAGGTAATAAGTTAGTAGTAGAAAAATTTCGTAGTAAGAATATATTTTCTCTTAAAATATACCCTATATATGCTTTTTAGAGTGTTCAAAGGTGTCGTCTTCCTCATAATATTAAAGGTTGAACTTCAGCTTTGAATTGTACATAGTCTAGTAGTCCTTGCATCACCCTAGGATCAAGTTATACTCACTAAATTCTTTATTGTTTGTAGAATATCGAATATTTTGCTGCAATATATATGGGAAAAACTATTCTCTTATTACATGAGATAAATTTTTCTTCCTAGACACTCTTTGTAAATGTGCCATCTTTTTCTTGTATTTGTTTTTAATTTTTTCAGGTGGTGGAGCCCATTAGTTTATCTCTATGACTTGAGATAACTTATCTCATTTAACATAAGATTAATAAAACCTTATATATATATATATATATATATATATATATATATATATATATGAAATAAATATATAGCTTGATCGGATGTGTATGATTAAAGAATACCTCACATTCTTTGGAGAGTGGAAAAAGAAGAAGATACCCTTCACAAATGGATGCAGATTCTTTATTTTTGAAGAAGATGAAGGAGGACTGCTTATTAGGTACTGTATTACTATTTCTGTGTGTCCTAAACCAAATCGCATGCTCGATTATCAAAATACTAATTTTTACT
>JAVKPL010004475.1:0-21890 GCA_032173675.1 Gastrolobium villosum
CCTTGGTTAAATTCTGGTATTACTTGTCAAATTGTCCTTGTTAATTGTCATAGTCCATGTAATTGTCATTTGAATTTCATCAATATAAGAAAAACCTGATTATTCAGGCCAAAAGCACTTGTTTCTCTGTTATTGTTCCATATTTGGGTTGAAGGTATGTATCAATTGGTATCAGAGCTCCGATCTAGGAGCTCTGTGGGATGGTTACTACCAGAAGAATGGAGAATCGATTGGAAAATTTAGAAGAGAAGCTGCGTAGGAACGAAGCACGACACAATGAAGTTATTCGAGGCTGGAAGCGAGTGAGTTGGGATTGACTGAAATCATCAGAAGGTTGGATGAGATGGTTGGGAGGAGAAGAAATCTATGGAGAAGGGAAGTTCCCAGGTTCTATGGAGAAGATGATGATGCTGGGGATGGCAAACTTACACGGAACAATATTTCCAAAAAGAAATAACTCATGAAGATGGCAAGTTGGCAGTGGCTTTGAGGGGGCTTAGAGGTTCTGCGCGGAGGTGGTCTAACTGTTGGTGTTGGCTCAATCCTAACACAACTTGGTGGGATTTTACTAAGGCATTCATACACAAATATTTACCTGAGATATGCTTGGAAGATGATGCAGAAGCAAAATGTGTGAATAAAAAAACAAAGATGAAAACAAGCTTTGCAGGAGAGGAGAACCGATCAATTGTTCAAATAGATAAATCAAAACAGGAAAATGACAAGAATGATCCCGAGATGAAGGTCATGCCAGCCAAATCAAAACATGTTCCTACGGAGGTTTCGATGTGGTCAACAAAGAAGATATTAGAGAGGAAAAACAATGGAGTTCAGATCGAGATCTTGTCGCGGTCTGAAGAGATGGAAGAGAAGAACTTGATGTCGTTGCAAGAGTGAGGGTGGCTTAAGCTCATGAACGTGAAGGAGACTCCAGAAAAGGTCGTTGCAGTGCCAAAACCACCGACGATAGTGGTCCAACTGCCTCCATTACCCAAGCCACCGGACTTGAAGTTGTCTGAGAAGGATGAAGGCAGATTGCAGGGCAACCATGAGAGGTATGTACTGCTGCAAACAGGGGAGAATGGAGGAGAGGAACATTCTAGGTCAGAATTAGTGAAATTGGGCCAATGTGCTAGCCTTTGGGGTAAGGCCCAAAACACTCTCAACATATCCCAAGTCCAAACTGATATTATTTCTGTTATAACATTTTTGTCTAGTGAATCCATAGTTGGGTCTAAGCTAAGTGGGCCCAAGAAGCCAAAAACCAATGAGTTGCAGCACCACTTAAATGATGGGTATTTCCAATCCCAACCCAACGATCCCTTTATTGGTGTTGGGTGTGAATGGGAATTTAAGCCCATAATTTTATCTCAAATCATTAAACCTAGAATAACATATTCTGATCCAACAATTGAGAATTACCCTTTCCCTATCATCAACTTCTGGGAGATGCTCCATGAAGACCCCTTTGAAGTCTACGTGTGTAAATCGGGTTCAGATTCGGGTAACAACATGGTGCCTTGGAAACCTCACGACCTGTTGGGTTTCAAGCATTTAGCTTCGACGTCACTCGTCAATGGCGGCTTGAGGTTAAGTTCAAAGCGACTTTGGTATAGACAAGCGGGGAAGACTCATGCAAAGCGGAAATGGACGATGGATGAAGCAAGGCATCAGTTTCTGTATATATTGTGCCATGTCTTAATGGTGGAAGAAGACGATGATGGTGAGGAGACAAAGAACGAAGGACCTCTGAGTGAAGACGACAAAGCGAAGGAGGAGAAAGCCAACGGAGATAACGTAAGAAGCTTGATTCGAGGTTTGGCCTGGAGAGACGGTACTTTTGATTTCCTAAAAATTTCTATTTTTTTTTAAATCCTGGAAGCTGATGGGTCTCTCCTCAAGAATGAAAATTCTATTGCAATTAATGTTGTTTATGCTGCAAAAGACGCTGACTGGGTTTTTAATTGTCAAATGGGTATGAGTAGGACAAACGTTGTTATTGGTACAACTTTCCTTGGGCAATTTCGAGGGGACACTAATAGGCCCATTAAATTTTTGAGCAATATGGCCCATGAAAAATTGGAGGCTGGTTCTGTAAGTGGAAAGGAAGCTGGAGTTTATATTATTGTATTAACATCCAAAGCATGGTCGCTGGAAACAGAGGAAAAATTAGATTATGTTGTTGATATACATGATAACTTCTTGTTATTGACAATAACAACTTTTAATAATAATGATGGAACCACTGCAAAAGGACAATGGGATTCCCGTGGAAATCATATAAGGTTTTGCATGTTTAATGATGATATACGTGGCATTGTTGTTGTTGCACTTGCTGGAGTATTTGAAGATGAGCACTGGGATCCGGGTGGAAGTTATCATGTTTCAAGTATGTATGGATATTTACAATTCAAGAAATGGGATCCCGGTGGAAGGCTCTTGAGGGCTAAACCTCACCTTGAGGGCAAGGTGAATGTTTAGGGGGGGAGTATTGATAGGACCCCACTAGTGATTTATCCTAAGAATTGCCACAGGGAATTATTTGGGAAGGATGACTCAGCTCATAAAGGGAATATTCTAGAGGTAAGGTTGTTGGAAGGCTCCAAATCTGTTAGAATGGATGAGGTGGCAAAGAGAGAGGGGAGATGGTTAAAAGGCAGCAGGAAAGTGAGGAGAGGTATCTTTGGGCATTTGGAACTTTGGGCACCTTAGGGTGATTTGGGAGAGACTAGGGGCTCTAGAATTCCTCTAGAATTATCCTTTACTATTAAGCATTTCCAGATCTTGTAATTATTCCTTTACTGTCAAATTGTCCTTGTTAATTGTCATAGTCCATGTAATTGTCATTTGAATTTCATCAATATAAGAAAAACCTGATTATTCAGGCCAAAAGCACTTGTTTCTCTGTTATTGTTCCATATTTGGGTTGAAGGTCTGTATCAATGATACTCCAGGTAAAACAATTAAATCACTTAGATATCCTACGCCAGAATTGAACTCTTTATCACCTAAAATCATGATAAGCATACAGCTTGTTCTTTAGTATAGAAATTGCAAAGCCAAAGTGAATAACCCAAGCAGGTTACTGTGACCAGAATTAAAAAGGCAAGTATACAACAGAGAAGGAATAAATTTTTTACTTACCTTGACAACCTCATCAAGCAGTTTGATATCCAAAATGCTTGGCATGAAACCTGCAAAATACTCTCTGAGACATTAAAAGCTGACAAGAAAATCCACTTTAAGTGGATATTGAGCTTGAAACTAACGACTCGAAGAAAAACAAGAAAAAAAAAAAAAAGGGTCATTCATAACCTTTCAAAAAGTTTACCTGGATTGTCTCCCGAAATTACACTTCTGTCTGCAGGTTCCACCCCAACCACCTAAGCAAGACATAATATGGTATAGCAAACTTCAGTGCAAGATGAGACAATAGAACAGTTAAAGCATGACTTGCATTTTAAATATAAGAAGCACATATCAATAATTGTCTGTCAGATGCCCAATACACTCATGTATGTTGTACAATTTAAGTCTTGCTAGAAAACAATGGCCAAGTGTATGCTAGAATACTCATACTAATGTTATATTCCTTCTAGATCCTTTTTCCTTCCTTTATTTTCTCTTTCCCCCCCCCCCCCCCCCCCCCAACACAGGAACACAAAAACAAAAATGCTAATCAAACCTTAATTGTTTTGTTCATCATTTTCAGATAACCTCCGGTGCCTGTAACAGTACCACCAGTTCCAATACCAGCAACCAATACATCAACATTACCCAAGGTATCCTCCCATATCTCTGGCCCTGTAGTTTCGAAGTGGATATGTAATTTGTGAATATAAATCTTAATAAAATATAACTTACTTTATGCTGGAATATCTATTTTCACTGATGCACCATATGATTCAAAACACAGCAATTAATAAGGTGAAGGTCTTATAGGCTTAACCTTTGTATTAGTCATGTTATCAAACTGACGAAACATGTAAGCATTGGGTGTGCACCGAACAATTTCTTCAGCTTTGTCAACTGCCCCTTTCAACCCCTTCTCTGCATCAGTCAAAACAACCTCTGCACCAAATGCACATAAAAGGATTCTCCTCTCAATATTAACAGAAGCAGGCATTGTGACTATAAGTTTATACCCCTTTGTTGCTGCAACAAAAGCAATGCCAAGCCCAGTATTTCCAGTCGTTGGTTCAACTAAAATAGTCTGCACAAATACAGAATCAGGGATTTATAGAAAACTCAAGATTCTAACCCTCAGCTTTGAACAAACCATTATTACATCATAGTGCAAAAAGTTCAAAGATAGCTGGAATGGAAAAGATCACATTGATCTATACACCGAAAAACTTCACAACTTACCTTCCCTGGAGAAATCGTTCCATTCTCTTCTGCATCAGATAACATACTATAGCCAATTCTGACATTTTGAACAATAACAAATGTTAACACATGATGCATAACCTCAAAAGGTACATTGCAAAGTGAAAATCATGAAATGAAATGTTGTAGAGTATGTAAAGAATTAATTCAACCTAAAAGCTTAACCTGGTGGGTAAGGGATTTTTAATGGTTTATATTATTCTCTAACACGCCCCCTCACATGAGAGCCTAATGGGCTTGAAGGGTGGACAATGCACACGCTCACCTACCTATGCTAAGAAAATTCCACAAGAAAAAGTCGGGGCGGAGAGGAACGAACCGGGACACGAGTCTTTGATACCATGTAAAGAACCAATTCTACCCAAAACTTAAGCTGATAGGTGAGGCTACGTTAATGGTTTTATATATATCTCTAAGAGAGTAAATAAAACCTTCAATTTGATGAAAAAGAAAAACAAATTGATTAATTAATAGTCGTACTCAAATGTGCAATTATCTAACACAGCACAGTACCAATCCTAAACAGAACTAAAGCATATCATAAAAAAAAAAAACCTTTTTGAAACATAACTATTTACCTGTCCTTGACACTTCGGCAAGGCTCCATAGACTCAAGTTTTGCAGCAATGCTTGCCACACAGCCTTCTGTAACTTTATTGAGGTATACCATTGGTGTATTTCCAATCAACTACATTAATTAGCAACAACAATCATTCAAAATCAAAAAAATGAATTATTATTTATTATTAGTATTAGTATTACTATCATCATTATTATTATTATTTATTATTATGAAAAGTAGCACAGACATAATTCAATTATAACTTATTGAGATTTATCATAGGAATTTAGTATAATGGTAGTACCTGGGTGACATCTTCTGCAATGTTGACCGCGTCAAGCCCTTCTCTGCTTGAGTGCACTAACGGAGTAGAAGCTCTAACGGAGACAGCGACGGCAAGACTGTGTTTAGAGCAAGTATAGGGTTTGAGACTAGCAATACGGTGCCGTTGGAGCTGAGAAATGAAGGGACGAGGAAGAGGAAGTGGTGTCAGAGAAAAACATGAAGATGGGGATAACGCCATTCTCATTCTTGAAGGAATTAACATTTTGTGAGATTTAAGGTGGGTTTTACGTTTACAATTTATTATCTAATGTTCTGTGTTGGAGTGAGACGGGCTTTGGGCCACAACGTTGGGCTCGCTTTTGAACCTGCTCATTGATAAACAATAATATTTAGGTAAATGGAAAAAAGTATCTAATGTTATTTTGGATAACTTTATCTAATGTTCATCAAAATGACGTCATTTTAGGGTTGAAAAATTAAAAAATTAGAATGATAAAAATTATTATAACTCTGAAATAAATTAAAATTATAAAAACACCATGATTTCCGCCCCAAAACGACATCGTTTCGATGAACATTAAATAAAGTTGTCTAAACTAACTTTACAAAACACAAACTCTTACGTAAAAGCCACTAGTAAGTTGTGAAGGTTTTGGGTAATTTATAGGGTTTTGGTTTCCGCGGTAACAAATTTTTTTTCCTGCAAGAAAAAATGACAAGTTAAATAATAATAAAGAAATTGGAAGAGAAACTGTTTTCAATAATTCTGTTTTGTTGGGAGTATTGTATGACAGGAATTTTTTCCTATAACATGATTGTTATTTATCCCTAATTTATATTAGGTTATGTGTTTAATAATGTTAGATTCCTTTTTGAACCTAACCTGCTCATGGCTAAACAATAATATTGACATAAAAACCACTAATATTGGTATAGCGGGGAAGGTTTTGTGTAATTTGTATTGTTATGTGTTTAATTATCATCAATGTATTAAACAAAAAATAATATTGACAAAAAAATTATAAAATGCACATTTTTTTTTTAGTAAATATATATTTGAGCCCTTAAACAATATTATTTGTGCTGCTTTAGTTTTTAAAAATTCCTTTTATACTGTTTTTTTTTTCTTCTTTCAATTAAAGGAATAAATTTAACAAGTTGATATTTCATTGATCAATTTACATAGAGTATAGACAGAAAATTTTGAAAATCAAAGCAACACAAGCAACATCTTAGTTAGTGTCGTGGAATTAGGGGTGTGCACTGAAAACTGAACCTAAATAGTAATTAAGTTAAGCCATTAGAGTTGGTTTAAGTAGTTTTGGTAGTTTGTATTAGATTATGTGTTCAATTTTCACTTGTATCCAAAAAATGATTAGTTATGACAAATCAAATCAGTTCTAAGAAGTAGTTTAGTTATCCAATCATTTCGGAAAAAATAATTCTGTTTTTAAAACTAATTTAAAATTATATGCTGCAGTTTAATTTGATTTGTAGTTCAATTCATTTGACTTTTTCACACTTCTAAAAATGATCTAGGTTCAGTTCATTTCATTTTTTAATCCAAACTGAATCAAATTGGTAATGTAACTCGATTCAAAAACCGAATCAAAATTGAAAAAATATTTGGTTGTTGAACTATTTCAAAGAAAATGATTGAATTTTTAAACTGGTTAAAAAAAAATATATGATTCTTTTAACGTGATTAGGATGATTCAAAGTCAATTCGGTTGATTTAGATTTTGAAAAAATGATTTGATTATTGAACTATTTCGAAGAAAATAATTGAATTCTTGAACTGGTTAAAAAAAAGTAATTCTTTTAATGTGATGTGGATGATTCACAGTTAATCGGTTGATTTTTTTAAAAAAATTCACATTCTACATGTAATATCACTAATTGAAACGGGTTGATCGAATGAAGAACAATTTTTTTGTTCATTATATACCCACAAGTCCAACTACAAGTTGAATTAGATTGCCTAAATCCTCTTTCTTATCATAGTCTTAAGGTATGAACGTTACAGTGTCAGCATCAAAATCATAACTGATATGTATTCTTACATTGGCAAAGGCTATGATGTATGAGATGCATATACCTCCAAAGAATTTTTTTTTTTTTTTTTTCTTTTCTTTCTCACCAAAAGTTAGCTGGTGCAGGTATTGATTTGAGTCCCTTATCTTTACCATGAAGAGACCTGAAAAACCTCCTAGACCTGTTTGTTTTCAATTTCATCATAGGAACTTTACGTGCAATAGCCTGCCATATCATTTGGACAGCATCACCCTCCTTAGATGGGAACTGAAACTCATAGAAACTTTGAACCTCTTTCATCTTGTTCCTCATTCTTGTCCACTCATCTTTGCCTATACTCCTAATGAAGTTTATTAAATACTTATTTTTGATAGCATCCCTTGTACGAACAAATAAGCAGAACTCAGAGTAGTCAATGACATCCTCATATGGAAGCTCAATTTGATCACTGATTATAACAGGAACACAGTGACTAGCTATTGCATCAAACAAGCGGTTTGATGAAGGTGTGTCACCAGCTATGTTGAGGCAGAATTTGGCAGAACGCATGCCTTCTGTAGCCTTCTTGACTCCACCTTTCTGAACACTTCCAAATGAAAAATGTACATCTTTTTCTTCTTTTAAAAGATAGAATAGTTCTTGCCGAGCATAACCTCCCTGAACATGAGAAAAAAACTCTAGTTGAGAATAACATATTTTAATGAGCAAAAAGTAAGTTACATAAAAAAACCACTCCCCATCTATCTCGACCGGTGAGTGTGGGGTGTAGGAAATCTTTGTACGCAGCCTTATCTTTGCATAATTACAAAGAGACCGTTTCCTGGATTCGAACTCACCTTTCAGTTATGATAGAACAGTTTTACCACTATTCCATTTCGCCAAAAAATAGTTACATAGAAAAACTAAAAAACTAAACAAGCAAAAGGGAATGAAACAAGACGGTAACAACAGTATAAGCTAAAAAAAGCTGAGGATAACAAAATGGTAATTGACTTCACGTGACAAATGTTTAAGAGAAACAAGATATTTATGGGGCAAACTCTTTACTTAATGAACTCAAAAAGGAAAGACACAGAAAAGAAGTTCAAAGAAGATGCTGCTAAGAAAACCAACACCTTATTATTGTTAAATATATGCATTGCAGATGGGGTCACATTTATGTCAGTAACCATGAAAACTACCTTCCTCCGAAACATGAGCTCGTTCAATTACTTTCCTCATACAGTTATCAGATATTGATTTTTATGGAAAACACAAATAAAGTTAAGATTCAGAACACTTTAGCCCCTATGTATGTGATGCAACCTGAGGAATTATTTCAGAACAGAAATTCCTCCTGAAGAGTAAAGATCAGAAGAATAACAACCATAACTGATAGCTTCAGGAATAATCAGGAGCATGGAGTTTGATTACAAGACAAGCTAAGCAAAATATGATGATTGAATACAATGGACCACGGTATCCAATGGCTTTCTTTATTATACTTTCATATTAAGATTGAATAGCCTTGAGGGAGCACAAGTAGACATGTAGCATACACTTAAGGAAGGTGTCGAATTTGTGAAACAATAACTAATACTCCTATCCAGTGGCTTCTTCAGATTAGGGGATTCAGCAGTCATAGAAAGCACTTTCCATCATTTTAATTGTAAAGTAAAAATTAAGATTAAGAACCAGTGTTATCTAACTTAAGAATTGAGGATGTAAAGACTTAATTCTCTCAACAGCTAAAGAAAAAACAAAACCAATATATCAGAGAAAGTGGGAACATACATCTTTTCTGTATATTGCTCCTTGAAAGTACAGCAATGTAGGACGGCTATCAAAGCTTGATTCATCATTGACATAGGACCCAATTACATGTTTATAAGGTGCAATCACATCTTTTTCAACATTGGCTACATTTGGAGGATACCTCCCAAAATCTGAGAGTATGAATGTAGCAGGCCACAACTTCATCCTTGCATCCAACATACTATTTGGATGATGAGCCAAGATCAAATGGTCCCTTCCCCCTGACCTCTTCCATTCCTCTTGAGCTGTAAGATACTTCACCAATTTCTCTTGCAGAACCTTGTTCCTGCTCTTCTTTTCATGTGGACTAGTCTTGGAGTGTCGGTTATAGCACAGAGAAGAAAAGAATGGCACAAATATAACATCAGCTTCACTAGAGTTTCTAACTCTAATTGCAGTTCTAGAATTAGAGGGTTCAGATAATTCTGAAGCAAGAATATCCAAAGTAAGCCAATACTCTATACTATGTTGCAAATTCAAACCACCAGGGTAACCGGGTATGTTAGTTTTGATATCAGGCCAAACACTCTTTCCTCCATCTTTCCAATCCAATAGTCCAAAATGAAACTCAGAAGGTAAATCATACATGAAAACTTTTAGAACAACTTTATCACCACGTGTGCTGCTACATTTCCCACTCTCTCTGGTTATTGCTTCAACATTCTCATCACTATTCACAAGTATTGCTCGGTTGCCAAACGAGGACTCCACATTCTGGTTCTTCTCCTGATCAGAATCAGAGTCATTAGTGGTAGAGAAAAACTTTGAATTGGGTAACAGATTTTGGCCTATGGAATTTGAACTACCCTCAGAACGCGTGGAACGCAAAACAAACAACCAAGACATGAGAAACAAGAAGGTTGTCATAGTGAAGAAAAAACACAAGGACTTCCTAGAAACAACCTTAACGGCAGACACATTTCTCTCAGCCATTGATTGTAATTGGATTCAATGTTTGAAACCACCTTGCACTTCACTATTTGAAATAACCATCACTATGTAAGCATAAAAACAAAAACAAAAACAAAAAAGGGATGGTTGCATGAAGAAAATGAGGTTCCAAAAATGGTTGTTGCCTTAGTAACTGTGGGTGGTGAAAGAAGAGAAAACTTTGCATGTGGTTTTCTCTTTGTTTGTTGAGTGTATGAGTGATATGTCATATGAAGCAAGCGTGGGAATAGGGTCTAACTGTGGAAGCGTTCTTCTCAAGCTTTGAGGTCACGATTTTGGGTCTCGATTTCAGCATAAGACATTTTGTTATTTGAAAAATGATTTTTAACATTGAATTATGTGATAATATTGGTTCACCGCTTTAACTAGAACGTCCTATGTGAGGACAACATCATCTAGGGAAGGTAACAGTTTATGCCTTTCGGGTTACATCAATGGTTTCGAATTCAAATTGAATTCTTATCTTCTTTCTACCTTTCTATCTTTTTATCTTCCACATTCTTTTCGGAAAATTGAATTGGCTTTTAACTGTTTATTGTTGGAGGAAGATTATACTTATAAATTTTATTTTTTTATACAATCAATTTTACCGTTGATTTGATTAACGGAAATCAACGGTGATAATATATGATTGTAAGAGGTTGTAAAAAAAAAAACCTTCCTCTTCTTATTGATATTATATTCAGTATATTTTAGACTACAATTAAGTAACACTTCGAGTTAGCTCAACTTGAACGAAGATTACATAATATTTCAAAATTATATTTTTCTTAAAAAAATTATTAAGCTTCTTAACTCAAATTAATACTTTATGGAGATAATATTGTTACATTATTTATTTAAAAATACATTGTAAAACATCTACTAATTTTCATACGATTGAATAATTAAATTCAAACTGATGAAAATTACATTATCATTACAATTAAATTCAAGTCTCCAAATGGGACTATTGGATAGCTAAAGTAAACATCATATGAACTATATACAATGTTGATACATCATTGTTTAAACATTTTATGTACTAGGAATGCTTACAATACATTCTCTATTAGTAAGTATATTTCATGTAAGTCACACTAAATTGAGGGTGAGCTCAGATTATTTAGTGAGACCCATATAAAATTCACTAAATAATATAAAGTGTGTTGCTAACATTTCTCTCTCTACATATAGGGACCATATCAAGCAAGAGTGTGAGAGCATGAAAAAACTTAATACAAATCATTTAATCTTATGGGTTCAAAATAATTTTTAGTAAAATCAACCATCCATATATGATTATATAGCTCTTCTAACTTGATGCATGAGTTTTTTATCCCAAAATTTAGCACAATCAAAATATGATATTGAGATCAAGTTAATACAGTATAACAATCTAGTAAGTCTAATTATTTTGCACTTCTGGCACATGGTCACTGTAGCAATCTCATTATCAAATGAGAAACAATTATTCCAGACTGTTGTGAAACTAAATGCACTTTGATCCAAGGCTTCACAGATTCATAGCAAGGAGAGAAAATTGCTACATATTTGTTAACAGCCAAGGCCATGAAATGCAAAGTTAAGCACTCCAATGAAGACAATCAGAACTGGAACTGCATCTCAGGAGCATATCCAAGGGTATCAAGGTGAGCAGCCATAGCCTTGTTCATCGGTGGTGGGCCACATCTCAAGATCTGAAAATCCTCGAGGAAAATGTCTAATCAATTATCTTCCTTTTACATGACAATAAGCAAAAGAAAACATGATAACATCAATAAGCAAAAGACAAACAATGTCCTACACATAATAACATCATTTTGGTAAGGAATTATAAAACCCATATGTAAAATAATGAAAACAATTACCTTGACATCATGTGCTGGAGCAGGGCAATGGGTTTGAATCATCTCCTTTGATACAAAACCAACACCACCATCCCATACTTCAGGAGGCTAGAGAGATTGCATGATTCAAGGGAGTAACATAAAATAGAATGATTATTAGTTATACTGTTAAGAATTATAGATTTAGAAAAAGAGAAAAACATTATAAACTGAAAATATTATTGATAGATGTAATGTGACACAATACCTTAACCTAATACTCTTATTTATTAGGCACTAAGGCACAACCCCAAGCCCACTTAACAATAAGACTACTAACAGGAAATGAAACAATCATCAAACAACTCCTAAATTGTTTCCTCCATTAGATAACTAATTGATTCCACAACATATTTTAAAGATATTGTAAAAAAATCTAAAGATATCCCAAATATTGAGCAACCTGAGAGGTGAAATGTTTCCAGAAAGCATCATAATGTTAGCCATGACAACGTTCAAGTTAGAACGCAGATAGCCCAATGCCCTGATGAGAGTGGATGCATAGACCTAGCTCTGTTGCAATATTCTTATTAATTGTGAAGCATTTGACAATTAAGATACCATGAACTTATAACTCACTTCATCAAGACCAATACCAACAAACAGCAATGCGTTCAGCAGTTGGGAAACTTATAAAGACAAATGTCTACTGTTTGGCTGTTAAGTGGATCAGGAAACTCAAAAGATCATGACCAAATTCTATTAATTTCTTCCATTAAGTCCAATGAAGTTCTGTCCTTGTTATAATGACCATAAATTTTCTACATGAATTTGTGAACAAAATATTGAATTGTTTCTTATATTTTTTAATCAATATTTGTTGGCACTTTATTATTTGATGTTATCAAGACAGTTTTTGCATGAACACTCAAGAAACGAAGCAGAAGCATCAAATTTAATCCACAAGAAAATTGTAGTTTTGCATGCCATAGCAACTAACCTGATTTAGCACGTAGTATATTTTGAACTGATCCTGATAGTTAGTAGCAAGCCCATCAAGTTCCTCCTGAACATACATATAAGTGGATTTCCATAAATGACAAGTTTCAAAATGCAGGCATAGGCCAGTGAGAGGAGTTCATGACGCAAACTTGTTATTCTATGAAAGCATTGACCTAAGGAAAAGAACTGAGGATAACAAATATGATTAAGTATAGTATAGACATAGCTTCTACAGGGAAATAGTTGTTCAATTCTTTTACACTATAGAATTCTTAAAAATAGATTTCTATAACTGTTAGGCACTTACAGTGCCCCCTCCATGAGTGTAATGTTTGCTCCACACTATGGACAAATAATGAATAGAAGAATAATATTTTTTTGTGGCAATATAGGAAGTAGCTAAACCAGTTAGTAAACCATCCCATAGAGGCAAGTGTGTAGGAGGGAGAGACACAATCTCACTGCTTTCCAGTGGATATATGCATATATCCCCCTTTTTTGACATATCCTATCTATGACTCCTAAAAATAACTTCAAAACTTAAGAAAATTGACTTAGGCATTTGAGAAAGCTATCACATACTGTCAAACTGCGGAATTAATTCTACTGTCACAAAAAGATTATCAACTGAATAATTAGTGGGTTTGTCATGTAATTAACAAAAAAATTGCATCATAATGCATTTTCAATCTCTCAGTTTGCCAAACAGTGACCACAAGATCATAGAACTTAAAGCTGGCATGAAGCTAGAGATAATCTGAATTGAGTGTCAAGTTCGGACATTCTTATATTAAAGGAAGAATATCATATATCAATTGAAAAGATAAATACTAGTTACCTTCAAAAGAATGTCCTCATATGTAACATTGGCATAGATAAGATGCACCTTGGTCCTGTCATTTGGGTTTTCTAGTATAGCTCTAGCAACCTTAAACGGCAACAAGCAAACAAATTAATAACACAGAGAACTCAATGACACAGAATTTTCCTCTTAATGATGAACAAAAGAACAGCATGTGTCTTAACGATATACCTGGAACATTGGAGTGATTCCAGACCCTCCAGCAAGCATCCCAAACGCTCTAACATCGCCTGGTTGGTACTTGAAACGTCCCTGGAAGCAATTATGTCTTAAAGCCCGACTATCCAAATAAAAAATCTTTGATAGGGAATACATCAACATCAACATCACCTTTATCCCAAATTATAACATTATAATTTGAAAATGCATTTAACTGCATTATACAATGAAACAAAAAGAGGGAAACAAAAACATGACATTCATAAGGATAAAATGATTAAACAAAAAAAGTTCCTCACTAAGTCAAAGAAGGAAAGCTAAGCCAAGTGGACATAAGTGTCTATGTAGAGCCTACAATTCAGATGGATCGGAATAAAGAGAATTAGAGAGTATGCTGGAATTGTGCGTCACAAGTGAGTATTAATTGCAAGTTTGCAGCAATAATTAAAGGAACAGTGATCTCCTAAAATTGGTCCAAACATTGCTACTTAATTGGGGCAATATTGGCATTAGATATACACATTAACTACCAGGATATATGATATATCTAACAAAGAGCAATGGCTTCTAAAATTATTCACAAGCTTTCCTAAAAGGAAAAATCCCAAGATATTATTTAATTAACTAATAGAAAAATAAAGTTCAGAAAATGTAACAAAATATGTTACTCAAATGGCTCTGCTCCTTGGGCTTGGACATTTAACATGATTTTGACTTGTTGCAGTAAGATCTCCACCATCTCATAAAAATATAAAATCAAATCAAATATACTTAAAAAATATTAGAAATTTCTACAACAACCATACAGGGCACAAGACTTAATGTGAACAAGAATAAAGCATCAAATTTACAACAAAAAATTAAGAAAATGGAAAGCCTAGAAAACTTTGTATACAAAAAAAAATTACCTTGGGTCCTTTCACAGCAAGATAGTCACCAACACGCATCTCACGGAAATGGTGTGACATCCTTCCTTGTGGATACATCTAAAAAAGGCATATTTTAGACAGACAACCAAATAATTAAGGGACAAAGCATAAGGACAAAGTCAGTCAACTCTGAATATACCTTAATAACTAGCTCGAAATGTCCAACATCAGAATCCAAAGTAGTAGGGGTATATGGTTTGATAACCTCTTCACCTTGACCGTCCTTACCCCTGTTTGAAAATAGCTTGTTCACAATATGACAACAAAATATTGATAAAGAAACTAAAAAAAAGGGAATAATTCCTATTATTAGTTATTACAATAATTGAGCATTTGCAATAGTTATTTATTCTCAGTCAATATTAAGAGAACATAGTGAGCAGATACTAGATTAAACACAAATATATGCAGAACTGATTACAATGACAAGGAAAACAGACACAAGATACAAGATCAGGCAACAGAACCTGCAACTTATGTGTTGCCCAATTGGAAGACCCAAAACAGAAGTAGGTGTTGGTAGTTCAAATTTGAACTTTGCAACATTATGGCTCAGCTGTGCACGGTTGACAAGTTTAAACTCCTTGAAACTCTCGGGGTCCAAGCAACCTGTAAGAATGTTGATGACATGAATGAACACTTTAACTAGATACAATAAAAATCAAAATTAACAAGATAACAAAAGAGATAAGTGCAAGAAATATAATCACCAAAGATTGAGTGCCTTAAGTTTTAATAATATCGGGCAGCCATCAAGCTTCAATTTAGTTTCGCAATCAAACATGTAATTTAGGTCTTTCACATTCAATCGTATAAAAAAGATTCCAAGTAGTGAGAAAATCTATTCTCACTACAAAGAACAGAAATATAGAATCAAGAGCAACCATTATGTAATCAACCTGAACACCGAGGCAGAGCAGGGTTGTCTAGTAACAAGAAAGAAACTGAATTCCAGATGGTTCCAAAATGTTAATATCCAAAAATTTCTAGTTAGAGAAAACAATACAATAAAAAAATAATTACAAACCCGAAGGTCATCATCACACATACTTTTGACATTAAACCTCATCCTGCATCATAATACAAACATTTCTGGATATGGACGAGCTACTAATTAATCAGCAACACAAACAGCCAAGAGTAGAGATATAATGCAACAAGAGAATACATATAGAAACTGAAGCTTAGGGATAGTTCATGATAAACCTCCAGTTTATCTTGTTTTATAGACTAAAGTAATGTGAATTATTCAGTTAAACAAGTTGAAACTAAGGTTAATTTGGTAATTATGATCATTAGTTGAAATTCAACTAATTAAATCAAATTCTTGATATTTTAAAAGGTTTTGTTGGAAAAAGAAGATTCAAAGGAAGATTGGATAAAGATGAAGGCAACAACCAAGGAAATAAAGATCAAAACAAAGAAGATTTCATCTTATCAGGTTGTTGGAAAAGGGAGCTTAAGCCCCCAATGGAGGCTTAAGCCCCCAGAAAGCACATTCAGCTCCTGCCTCTGCGCGCTTAAGCGCCCTCCAGCGCGCTTAAGCGCCCTAGAAACGTATCCAGCCTCTGCCTCTGTGCGCTTAAGCGCCCTCCAGCGCGCTTAAGCGCGCCACAAACAAGAATTTCCAGCACGAAGAGCGCGCTTAAGCGCCCTACAGCGCGCTTAAGCGCGCAACTTGAAGAAAAGCCTACTGCCTTAGGCGGCTTAAGCGCCCAACGGGGGCTTAAGCGCCCAACGAATATAGTTTGTTCCAGATTGGCATATTCTGAAAAAGGTGCGAGTTCTACACCTTTAAAAAGGCACCTAAGGTTCAGAGTTACACACTACTTCACACTGAAAAACACTTGGAGATCCTTGGAGTCTCGGATACATGCTTGAAAGCGGCGAAGACAGATCGGAGTCAGTGCATCACTGGAACTGTTAAAGATTCACCAATCACCAATGGAGTTTGGGGAAGCTTTTATAGTTATTTTTATGTTTGATTTCACCATGTCTGGCTAGTTTCTCTGTAGTTAGGGATGATGGAACCTAATTAAATCATTATGTTATGAATTGATTGTTATGAATTCTTCTCTTTTTATATTTGAATAAATTCATCTGTGTTCATTGCTTTCTATAAGTTTGCTCCTTATGGAATGATCCTTGGGAATTGTATGGCAACAGGAATGTTGGTGCATGAACCTCTATCCGATGAATTTATCATAACCCTTGTAGTCTAGGAATAGGAATAGGAATAGACACAAGGTAGTTATGCAATCCTATGATCCTTAATTTTAATGCATGTCTTCTTGGGGAATAATCGGGGAACTAGAGTTCTTCCAAGTTTACATAGGTTAGGGTAACAAGGAATTGAGCCCTAAGTAACTTAGATAGGTTCGATTGGCAATACATTAAGAGCAGGTTCTTAACAAGTTGATTCATAACGTATTGAGGAGATTAGGAGAAGTCAGAACCCTGACTACGTTTATTTTCTTAGTTAATTTCATCATTTATTTTCCGTTATTCACTTTATATTCAGAACTTTAATTACATGTTATCAACTCTTCAACACACAAACTACGTTACTTCCTTTTTATTAGTTCAACTAAATTAACGATAGCGAATCGGTGCTTGAGTTTAATCCTCGTGGGAACGATATCTTACTTATTCACTTTATTACTTGTACGATCGGTGCACTTGCCGAAAGTAGCAACAAGTTTTTGGCGCCGTTGCCGGGGATTAATACTTCAACATTGATAGTAACTATTAATTCTTTAGATTGAACCTTATTTTCTGAATTTTTAAATTCTGTTATTGAGTTCTTATTTTCTTTTTCGTAGTCTCTTTTCTGGTTTATGCGAGGTACCATTGACACCGATTCCTTGCAATTCGATCCAGAAATAGAGAAGACAGCAAGAAGGAATAGGAAACGTACCAAAGTAAGAAAACAACAAGAAAAAGAAGCTTCAAGCTCTACACAACTAAGAGAGGAAGCAATGGCGGAAAATGAAATTCCACAACCACGTACATTAGGAGATTACATGACTCCTGCTCGAGTCCCACAGACAGCAAGCATTGTTAGGCCAAATGTGGACGCTAACAACTTTGAGCTCAAACCAGCATTATTACAGCTGATCCAAAAAGATCAATTCGCTGGAGGAAGCATGGAAGATCCTTATACTCATCTTGAGAACTTCTTATTATATTGTGATACTTTGAAGATGAACGGAGTATCCCGTGATGCTATCTTACTTAGACTCTTTCCATGCTCACTCAAAGAGGATGGAAGATCATGGCTACAATCACTTCCTCAAGGAAGCATCACTACTTGGGATGATCTAGCTACAAAGTTCTTAGCCCGGTTCTTTTCAGCTTCAAAAATGGCACGACTCAAGGCTGAAATCACTTCTTTTGAACAAAAAGAAAGTGAAACTTTATATGACGGTTGGGAAAGATTCAAAGGACTGCTTAGGAAATGTCCACAACACGGTATTGAAGCTTGGGAGAAAGCACAAATTTTCTTCCAAGGAATGACACCAAGTACCAGAACTCTGGTAAATGCTGCAGCTGGAGGATCACTGAAGACAAAAACTCCAGAAGAAGCCTTGGAGTTGTTAGAATCTCTTGCATCACAAGAGTTTGACAATGCTCCAGTATCACATAAGAGAGCAGGAATCATGAAGTTAGAGGGATACGATGTCATCTTAGCCCAAAATGAACAGATTCTACAGTCTAACAAGAAACAACAACAACAACTAGATGCTCTAACAAAGCAATTTTCTGAATTCCAGGTTTCTCCTGTTAATACTCAAGCAGCTTCTGTTAATACTTCTGCTATTACTTGTGGTATATGTACAGGTACTCACGCTACCGAAGATTGCGATTTCAACCGAGTAACTGAAAATGCTGAAGTCAATGTACTCTGGCATGATCAAAAAGCTCCGGGAAGGAATCAATATGGTAACAATCAAAACCAAGGATGGAGGAATAAAAATCAGAATCAACACCCAGGATTCAGTTACAGTTCGAACCACCAGCTCAATCCTAATGTGCAACCACAAACTTCACAACAAAGCAGTACATCAGAATGGGAGAAAGCATTTGCACAATTGTCAAAAACTACATCAGATTTTGTTCAAAGTACAAATACATTCAGAGAGGACACTTCATCATTTATGCAAGAAACCCGAGCTTCATTCCGGAATCAAGAAGCTTCCATCCGGAATTTAGAAACTCAGATCGGGCAATTGTCAAGACAGTTCACTGAAAGGCCTCCAGGCACCTTTCCAAGCAACACAGATGTTAACCCAAACGCCCACTGTAAATCCATTATTACTAGAAGTGGGATAGTAATTGAACCAGTGATCAAGCCTTCAGCAGAGAAAAAGGCAGCAGAAAAACCTAACAGTGAAAAGGAGAAAGAAATTGAGAATGAATCTGTTGCCCAGAAAACAATTCCTGAAAAGAAGGAGTTCAAATGGGAGAAAAAGAAAGCTCAAGAGAGACAGGAGAAGCCAATTGAACTCTCACCTTATGCAAAAATTCCATATCCGCAAAGGTTTAGAGAGGAAATCAAGAAGCAGCAGTACTCTAAATTCCTTGACATATTTAAGAAACTGCAAATCAACATTCCATTTGCTGAAGCCTTGGAGAACATGCCAAACTATGCAAAATTTATGAAAGATCTACTCTCCAGGAAGCGTAAATTGAAAGAATGCGAAACGGTGGCCTTAACAGAAGAATGCAGCGCAATAATTCAAAAGAAGCTACCACCTAAACTTCAAGATCCTGGAAGTTTTAGCATTCCGATAGAAATTGGAAACATTGGTGTGGGTAAGGCATTATGTGACTTAGGAGCTAGTATCAATCTTATGCCTTTATCTATGTGCAGGGCCTTAGGTATTCAAGAACTCAAGCCAACCAAGGTTTCACTACAGTTAGCCGACAGATCAATCAGGAGGCCAGATGGAGTCATTGAAGACATACTGGTAAAAATTGATAAATTTATTTTCCCTGCAGATTTTGTCATTTTAGACATGGAGGAGGATGCTGAGATTCCCTTACTTTTGGGAAGACCTTTCTTAGCCACAGCGAGGGCCATGATTGATGTAGAGCAGGGTAAATTAATGCTGCGAGTTAACGATGATACTGTGACAATTGATGTCTTGGAATCTATGAAACATCCATCCGATGGGGGAGATTGTTTCAAGATAGATTTAATTAATGATGCAGTGCTAGATACAGTGGATGAAATACTCCAACCATTGATGGGATTGGAGTCAATAGGAGAAGAATTGTTGGAAAATTCTACGGAATCAACAAAAGGAGATCAAGAAGTTGAAAAACTGAGAAAGAAGGTTGATGATATCACTAAGGGAACACCAAAGGTTGACTTGAAAGAGTTACCTCCTACCTTGAAATATGCATTTCTTGGAGATAGCAAAACATACCCGGTGATTATCAATGTTGATTTATCAACCACCGAAGAAGAAAAATTACTAGAAGTCTTGAGAGAGCATAAAACGGCTATAGGATGGTCTATTACAGATTTAAAAGGAATAAACCCATCATTTTGCACTCATAAAATATTGATGGAAAACGACATCAAACCAGTCAGACAACCTCAAAGAAGGCTAAATCCGACCATGAAGGAGGTCGTGCGAAAAGAAGTCGTAAAACTGTTGGATGCTGGGATGATCTATCCAATTTCAGATAGTGCATGGGTGAGTCCGGTACAGACAGTTCCAAAGAAGGGTGGGATCACGGTGATACGAAATGAAGATAACGAACTAATTCCCACAAGAACTATCACCGGCTGGCGAATGTGCGTCGATTATAGGAGACTGAATACTGCTACGAGAAAAGATCACTTTCCACTACCATTTCTAGATCAAATGTTGGAAAGACTAGCAGGACATTCATTCTATTGTTTTCTAGACGGATATTCCGGATATAATCAAATAGCGGTTGCCCCAGAAGATCAGGAAAAGACAGCATTCACCTGTCCATATGGCGTGTTCGCATACAGACGTATGCCCTTCGGATTATGCAATGCACCCGCCACTTTTCAAAGGTGTATGCTATCTATATTTTCTGATATGATTGAAAATTTTATTGAAATTTTTATGGATGATTTTTCTGTCTTCGGTTCATCTTTTGATGCTTGTTTAACTAATCTAGCTTGTGTTTTGCAGAGATGCCAAGAGAGTAATTTAGTACTCAATTGGGAAAAATGTCATTTTATGGTAAGGGATGGAATAGTCCTAGGCCATAAGATATCTAAAAAGGGAATTGAAGTTGATAGAGCGAAAATATCTATTATTGAGAAACTCCCCCCTCCCTCTAATGTACGTAGTGTACGCAGTTTTCTTGGACATGCAGGTTTCTATCGGCGTTTCATCAAGGACTTCTCAAAGATAGCTAAACCCCTCTGCAAACTATTAGCTAAAGAAGAAGAGTTCAACTTCGATAATGACTGTTTGACTTCTTTTACTCTTTTAAAAGAAAAACTTACTACTGCACCTATTATCACTGCACCTAATTTTGAATTGCCTTTCGAATTAATGTGTGATGCTAGCGATTATGCCATAGGTGCTGTGTTGGGTCAAAGGAAAGACAAACTTTTACATGTTATATATTATGCTAGTAAGATTCTCAATGATGCACAAATGAATTACACCACTACTGAGAAGGAATTGTTAGCAGTTATATATGCTTTTGACAAATTTAGAACCTATTTGTTAGGATCTAAAGTTATTGTTTACACTGATCATGCTGCCCTAAAATATTTACTAACCAAACAGGATGCCAAACCTAGACTACTCAGGTGGATGCTTTTACTTCAAGAATTTGAAATAGAAATAAGAGACAAGAAGGGAGTAGGGAACCGAGTAGCTGATCATCTCTCTAGACTTCAAGAAACGGAATTGCAGGATAGTTCTGAATTACTAATTAGAGATGAATTTCCGGATGAGCAGGTCCTCTCAGTCACTACCGTGCCATGGTTTTTAAACGAACAAACTCTTGCAGTCGACACTGCACCATGGTTTGCGGACTTTGCAAACTTCAAAGCAGCAGGAACAATCCCTAAAGATTTTTCATGGCAACAACGGAAGAAATTTCTGCAAATGAAA
>JAVKPL010004476.1:0-22320 GCA_032173675.1 Gastrolobium villosum
TCAATCAATCAGATCCGGACAACAGCTCGGACCTCTTGGCAATACCTCGGCCTGTATATCACCATGTCGACAGCGCAGCGGAAAAATCACAAACAGATAGGAGAGAGAGAAGAACACAACCAGATTTTAACGTGGGAAAGCCTTCTTCAATGAAGAAGTAAAAAACCACGAAACCTAGTCCAGATCAAAAAATCCACTATAAGAATAATGGTTACAAGAATCAAATACACCAATGTGGTGGTTAACTCAACCTCTCCAACAATGGTGATAATCAAACTACCCTAGAGATGTTTCTCTAAAACTCTCCCTAGAGATCTCTCAAATGCAAAGCATGAAGCTTTGCTCAAACAATCAAACAAATTCTCTCAGAATTTCTCTCAAATAAAATCCTCTCATATTACCTAACCTCCAAGCCAACTATGAGTATTTGTAGGAGGTGTAAATTAGGGTTAGGGGTATTTTAGGAAAAACCCCTCAAATGGGCTTAGCATTGAAGGAGGGCCCAACAAATCTCCCCCTCCGACTTCAATGCATCGACTTCAGCATCGGGCCCGGCTCCTTCACAGCAGTCTTCAAATTTCTTTGCTGGAACCGGCTTCGTCATCATATCATACCAATTTTGGTCAGTGTGCACCTTGACAAGTTCGAGCTCTCCACCTTCCACCACATCCCGGATCCAGTGATACCTCACATCAATGTGCTTAGTGCGGGAGTGATAGATCGAATTCTTTGCAAGATGGATTGTGCTTTGATTGTCACAACCCAGCTCGTACTTGTCTTGTTCATGGCCGAGTTCCATGAGGAACTTCTTCATCCACAACATCTCTTTGCTTGCCTCAGTCGCGGCAATGTACTCAGCCTCAGTTGTCGATAGTGCAACACATTTCTGAAGTCTTGACTGCCAAGAGACAGCTCCTCCGGCAAATCTCATCATGCATCCCGTCGTCGACTTCCTCGAGTCAGAATCTCCCCCTAAATCAGAATCTGAGTACCCTTGCAACTCGGCTTTGCCTTCTCCAAATCGGAGACATAAGTCAGTGGTACCTCGGAGGTACTTGAAAATCCACTTCACTGCTTCCCGGTGTTCTTTGCCGGGGTTTGACAAATACCAGCTTACCATTCCAACAGCATATGCCAAGTCGGGTCTAGTGCAAACCATTGCATACATCAAGCTTCCGACGGCGGATTGGTACGGGACCTTCAACATTTCATCTTTGTCTTCATCAGATTTCGGACATTGCTTCTGGTTCAACTTTATGTGTCCGGCTAGGGGGTGCTCACTGTTTTTGCTTTGTTAATGCTGAATCTCTTCAAAATCTTCTCAATATACTTCTTTTGACTCAGCCACAGTAGCTTCTTTTGTCTATCTCGGATAATCTTGATTCCGAGAATCTGCTTTGCAGGGCCGAGGTCTTTCATTGCGAAGGACGAGCTCAACGCCTTCTTCAGGGCGGCTATCCTCGATTTGTCTTTCCCTACAATAAGCATGTCGTCAACATATAACAACAAGATCAAAAAATCTCCGGCCTCATACCTCTTCACAAATATGCAGTGGTCAGCTTTTGTCTTTTCAAACTTGTGATCAGTTATGAAGGATTCAAATTTCTTGTACCACTGCCGAGGTGCTTGCTTCAAGCCATAGAGGCTCTTCTTCAACCGACATACCAAGTCTTTTTGGTCTGGAGCTCGGAACCCCTCAGGTTGTTCCATATAAATCTCTTCTTCTAAATCACCGTGAAGATATGTCGTATTCACGTCCATTTTCTCTACCTCGAGATCCATCGAAGCTGCCATAGCTAACACAGTTCGGACCGAGGTCATTTTCACCACAGGAGAAAAAAATCTCCTCAAAGTCTATTCCTTTCTTCTGATTGCAACCTTTCACCACAATCCGGGCTTTGTATCTCAGCTTATGCTCGTTCTCTTCATTCTTAATCTTGTACTCCCATTTATTTTTCAGAGCTCGTCTCCCTTCAGGCAACTTA
This sequence comes from Gastrolobium villosum, assembly GCA_032173675.1. Lineage (NCBI taxonomy): Eukaryota > Viridiplantae > Streptophyta > Magnoliopsida > Fabales > Fabaceae > Gastrolobium > Gastrolobium villosum. The sequence continues at coordinate 1,986 of JAVKPL010004476.1, forward strand.
GTCAGCTCATAAGTCTGATTCTCGTGCAAAGACTTCATCTCGTCTTGCATTGCCTTTTCCCATTCTTCTTTCTCTGACCTCGTCACAGCCTCATCATAACTCTGAGGCTCACCGTCTTCAGCTACAACGGTGTATTCATCAGACGAGTATCTTATAGAGGGTCTTCTTTCTCGAGTTGGATATCTCGGATGTTCTTAAGCTTGAGAATCCGGTTCATCATTCTCTTCCCGGAACTCATCTTCATCTCGGACTTCATTATCAGCTTGTTGATCATTAATTTCTTCATTTTCATGATTTTCTCCCCATGCTTCGGCTCGGACATAAGGGATGGGTTCTTCGCGTCTGACAGAAACCCGGACTTTGGGCTTCGAGATGTCATGAATGGTCTCATCTTCATGAAAGACCACATCTCGGCTTCTTACGATCTTCTTATTGATTGGATCCCAAAGTCGGAACCCGATCTCACGGCTCGATGAACCAAGATAGATGCATTCTTTAGTCTTTGCATCAAGTTTTGCCCTTTCATCTTTAGGGATATGCACAAAAGCTCGGCATCCAAATACCTTCAATTGATTATAGGTCGCTTTCCGACCTATCCAGACTTCTTCTGGAATTTCTCCTTCAAGTGGCCGTGATGGTGAGAGGTTGATCAAGTCAACTGCAATTTTGACAGGTTCTCACCAGAATGATTTCGGCAATCCGGCATTGGATAGCATACTTCGGACCTTATCTTCAATAGTCCTGTTCATCCTCTCAGCAAGTCCACTCAACTGTGGAGTCTTGGGGGGCGTCTTCTCAAGTCGGGTCCCGGCCGCTCTGCAATAAGCATCAAAAGGGCCGCAATACTCACCACCATTATCAGATCGGACCACCTTTAATTTCTTTCCAGTCTCCCTTTCAACCATAGCATGGAATTCTTTAAAGGATCGGAGTACCTGGTCTTTAGACTTCAACAAATAAACCCACACTTTGCAGGAATGGTCATCAATAAATGAAACAGAATACTAAGCTCCTCCAAGAGATCTTTCTGACATGGAGCAAACATCAATATGGACGAGGTCAAGAATATACCTGCGTCTTCTGGCTGATCCGGTTTCACAAAAGAAACTCGGTGCTACTTTCCAGTTAGGCAATGCGTGCAGCTCTCCAACGCTTGGCCTTTCAACCCGGTCAGTAATCCTTTCTTGCGAAGGATCTGGAGCCCTTTCACGCTCATGTGGCCGAGGCGCTTGTGCCATAGCTCCAAGCTTTGTTCATCTCGGACAGAATTGGCTTCTCCACCATTGATCTTTCCTTGCATTACATACAAGGAGCCTTCCTTCTTACCTCTGGCCACGACCAAGTTTCCCTTGGCCAATTTCCATCTAACACTACCAAAGTAGTTCACTATCCTGGCATCATCAAGTTTGCCTACCGAGATTAGATTCAAACGCATGTTAGGAACATGCCTTACATTTTTCAACACAAGTCGGCATTCGACATCCGTGGTCAGAGTTACATCACCGACACCAACAATGTTGCTGGTCACCTGATTTCTCATCTTCACGACTCCAAAATCACCACCTCGGTAAGAGGAGGAAAAACCTTTGTGTGGAGTAACGTGGAAGGAGGCACCAGAGTCAACAATCCAGGTGAAATCATCATATGCAACATTCAAGTGATTATCCTCACCAAGGAGGAATATCTCGGCATCAGGAGTGGCAGCCACCGAAGTGGTGCTCTTGTCTTCCCTCTTCTTGGGGATAATCTGATCTGGCTTTACAGAGCCGTTCTTCTCATCATTCTGCAAGGTCCAGCAGTCCAGTTTCTTATAACCTGTCTTTCCATAGTAAAAGCACTTCAATTCATATTTCGGCTTTGATCGACCTCTGGACTTTCCTCTTCTATCACGATCTCGACCCCGGCTTTTGCTTCTACCCCGGGAGTTGGATTTTCCTTTGTTCTCAGCAACGTTGGCCTCAGACGTGCTCGAACTACCTCGTTCTTTTCTTCTGGATTCTTCACCCAGGAGGCTGTCTGTCACGACATCCATCTGCAACTTTCCATCTAGGGTCGAATTATTCAAAGTCACCACCAGAGTATCCCAGCTTTCTGGCAGCGAACTAAACAACAGCAATGCCTGCAATTCTTCATCACTTTTCATATCAGCTTTTGACAGCTGATTCACAATACCTTTGTAGGTGTTGAGGTGTTCTATCATGCTCATGTCGTCCTTGTATTCTAGCTTCACAAGTCGGCGAACCAGGTGTGCTTTGTTACTGGGAGTCTTCTTCTGAATCAATGATTCCAATTTCGTCCACAACTCATACGCGTTCGTGAACTCAGACACGTGCTCAAAGAGGCTCTTGTCAATATATTTTCTGATCGTAGCTACCGCCTTACGACTCAGAATCTCCCATTCCTTATCGATTTTGCCTGCCGGTCTCTCATCAAGGATAATGGGCTCATGCAAATCTTTGCAGTAGAGATGATCTTCCATCATCGGTTTCCAGTAGGTGAAATTGTCTGCGGTCAGCTTGAACATATCTCCATCATGGGTTATGCCACTGGTCTCCATCTCGTCTCTCTTAGAACCCGTCGAACCCGAGCTCTGATACCACTGTTGGGAACTTGATTTCCTCAGACTCAGCTAGGAAGCCTTTTGTGCGGAAGTCAATCAATCAGATCCGGAGCTCGGATCTCGGCAATACCTCGGCCTGTATATCACCAGGTCGGCAGCGCAGCGGAAAAATCAAAACAAACAGGAGAGAGAGAGAGAGAAGAAGAACACAACCATATTTTCATGTGGGGAAAACTTCTCCAATAAAGAAGTAAAAAAACCCACGGGACCTAGTCCAGATCAAAAAATCCACTATGAAATAATGGTTACAAGAATCAAATGCACCAATGTGGTGGTTAACTCAACCTCTCCAACAATGGTGATAGTCAAACTACCCTAGAGATGTTTATCTCAAACTCTCCTTAGAGACCTCTCAAATGCAAAGCATGAAGCTTTGCTCAAACAATCAAACAAATTCTCTCAGAATTCCTCTAAAAAAAATCCTCTCATATTACCTAACCTCCATGCCAACTATGAGTATTTATAGGAGGTGGAAATTAGGGTTAGGGGTATTTTAGGAAAAACCCCTCAAATGAGCTTAGCATTGAAGAAGGGCCCAACAATGATGTGGTTGGTCAATTCCAGGACAGATGAGATAAGAACCAACTATTTGTGGGTATTCGACTGCAAAAGAACTGTGGGATAATGACTCACAGATATATTCTGACTTGGGAAGTCAATCCCAATTATATGAACTGACCTTGCGGTTTGATGAAATATACCAAGCCTCTATTACTCCAGTTGTTAAGTAGTTACTAGTCTATTTTAGTTACAACAGTTACCGGACTACTTAGGTTGTTGTGCAAGCCTTCTGCTCTTCTATATATAGTTTAAGCACAATTATTTTCCATATGCTTAAATAGTGAGTATCTGTACCCCTATCCCCATGCAGATTTCTTCATGAATGTAATTGTGGTCTACGATGTGTTTGTTCAATTTTTTTGAGTTGTGTCCTTAACTTTCATTATCTCCATTTAAGTATTAGTGTGTTTGCATATCAGATGGTATTTTTTTTTAATGTTTACATCAGATTTGTTAACTTAACGATCGAGTATTCAATAGGAAAAAAGATTTAGTAAGTTCATGGCTGTTCTACATGCATATACTTCGATTAGTTAAAGATAACTTAATGTGAAGTATCTAATTGTTTTATTGTTGATTTGTTTTGTGATGCAAGATATGGGTTTGAGTCTCTCTGCTTAGTGTTGGATTGTTGTTCCTTTGTCTAGAACATATTCACAACCTACAACTCTTAAGTGTGTGCCATTTTTTTTTGTTAATGTGGTATTCATGGCAATGTTCTATGTATGGATCAGAAGAATTCATTTTAATGTTTTAAGTTTACTATGTTATGGAATTTTTGGATTACTTTCGTTAATGTAGTATACATGGCTAAGTTTTCTACAGAAGCTGTGTTTTGGCCGGTGTTCATAGTGGCCACTTTTGCATTGCAGCCATTATAAGTAGTCAAGCAGTGATTTTTGTAGAAGAATTCATTACTTTTTTTTTATTAAAATAGAGATCAAGTATTTTTTTTATTAGTGATTTTAGAAGACTTATTACTACGGTATTGCCAAAAATTTCTGCTACTACCAATATAAAGGATCCATGACAAATAATACTCCTCGTTTTTTCTAAAATTAATTCTTATAAGTTATGTTTTTAGGCTTTTCAAAAAATTGAAAACCGATCTAACCCAAACCTAAAAAAAGTGAATTGGATTGGATCGGATTTGAAAAAAAAATCCAAATGGATTGGATGATTAAATGATCAAACCGAAGGGATTGGATCAAATGATTTTTTGCTTCAAAACCGATCAATTGGATCAAATGATTTTTTTGCTTCAAAACCGATCAATCCAGACCGCGAACACCCTAGTGCATACTAACTATGATATATATAGGATCTAATTCTATGTTCGTATGCAATTTTTTGTTTCTGTTTGATTTGGGCAAAAACTATTTGATAAAATGTCTCTCTCTGTCTAAAGGCTCACATATTTAGTGTGTTGTTATTGTTCTTTGGTTTAAAATTTGAAACGCATAAAATGTCTCTCTTTTGTTATTGTTATCCTTATACCCTTTTTTTGTTGATATAATCCTTATACCCTTTAGTCTTTACTCTGGTTCTTGGGATGCCTTTTGCTTTTTTGCGTAGTCTTTATGAAACTTTGATTCATGTTGAGGAGATTATTTAGTGTGGTCGGGGACCACCGTTTTTTTTGTGGTCCCTTAGTGTAAATAGAAGGGTAAAAGTGAAAAAAGAGAAAAAATAGCAAGGATAAAAAGGGAAAGAAAAATTGATGTTATGAGAGGGAGCATCGGATTATAGGGTGGTGCTGGAATATAAAAAATATTTCCCATGTTGAGACGGTTACGGTTTTGATACCTGAGTCATTTGTTTTTTACTTCTTCATTTTTTAAATATGTGGCCTACATTATTTTAGTGCAATCATTCTTTGGCATGCCTACTTTTTATTTTCACGTTTGCAGATTATTTAGCCTCTTCTTGCGTTTTAATGTTCCAAATATGAAATAATGATAGAGAGCATTTTGACTAGAAAAAGTTTCTTTTAATTTCAACGATCTTGCTCTTATATTTTCTTGAATTGCATTCTAGAGTGTAAGGCCCTCCCTTACAGCAAGGGGACCTTACCCCTCTTTAAATGACACGGAAAAATTGTTCAAGTGAGCTAAAATTGATGAAAATGATAGAGAATAGTTTGATAAAACAAAGACATTTTGTCTAAATGATTTTGTCCTTATTTTCATTTTGTGAGTAACATTTTTAAGTAGAAGGGAAAGCCTTACTCTTCTTAAAATGACTAGAAAGAACCTTTTAGATATTGAAGCTGCTAGTTTTGTGGAATCGTGTTGTTTTCCATTGTTTTTTTCCTGAAAAATTACATATGAAATTCACTGCTTTGGAAAGTTTTTTTTTTTTGGTAGGCTTAGGAAAGTTTTTTAGCCCGAGGTATAATTGAACATTTTATACAATTATGTATATTTCTAACTTCTCATGGGATCCTTGTTGTTAAGGGAAATTTTGTTTTTCTTGTTTCCATGTCCGCAAGCTGTTTGATAATGTCAATTTCCAAATTATTCCAATGCTTTATTTGAGATTTGAATGTCATTTATTGATGTGTTATCATTATGCAGAAATATAACTGATGTAGTAAATAAATGGGCATAGGTTTAAAAATGGTCTATTATTGTCATAATTATTAACATTAAAACTTAAAAATACACCTCACTCAAAATAACATATATTAGTTTGTCTCTAAATTTTGTGGATGGATTCAAAATGAATTGCAAAGCCTCTACTTATTGGGTGCTGCAATTTCAACATTATACCACGTGGAAATTCAAGCTCAAGAATTAATCCGAAAGCCATTATATGGTGCATGTGGATAATAAACCATCAAAAGGTGGCTTTAGCTTTCCGTCAGGGAGAACTGAGAATTAAAAGATTTTTGTCAAGTGAAACACAATAACACATCCTTCTCTCATCAGGACGTAGTGTTTGACCTTTAAAAATAATAAATAATTTTTCCATAAATTAAATAAATCAAATGAATAAATCAAAATCAAACCAATCAAGAATTTAAATATAAAAAAATGAAATAAAAGAAAAATTATTTCTTTTTCTTAATATTTTAAAAAAAAAATTTCTTTTTAAAAAGACTAGACAAAATTGAGTAACATAAGATTCTCACGTTTTTACTTCCTTGTGATATGTCGAGTAAGTAATTCGCAGTCTATTTTAAGAAAATTTAAATGGAAACTGCAGCTCCCTTTATTGGTGGTTCGTAACTTGGAATATCCTTTCAGGATCAGGCTCATCATATCCGTACAATTGAAGGTTCATCCGTATCTTGTGCTTATTTTAATTCCGTTAGAAAGTGGGGAGCAGTGAGAATCGAACTCGTGACCACTTAGTTACTTTAATACCATGTAAAAAACCACTTAAATACCAAACCTTAAATTGTGAGGCGATAGCCTTTTTAATGGTTTATACTATTTTCTAACACGCAAACATAATATGGTAGAAACTATAACTTACTATGTTCCAGCCACCTTGTTTGTGTTTGCCTCCACTTGATATCCCAAAAATATTCGAGCCAAGCCAAAGTCTGATATTCTTGGATCCAAATTTGCATCTAGTAGGACATTGCTGGTTTTTAGATCTCTATGAGTAATCCTCAGTCTAGAGTCTTGATGAAGATAGAGAAGTCCTCGAGCAATGCCTGTGATAGTGTTGAAACGCTTAGCCCAATCTAAGACCTTCTTTCTCGTTTCATCTAGACAATTATACACACATGTAAGCACACCATTAGCAATTTCCTAAACTTCACAAACTATACATAAGTAATAACAAAATTGCTACGATGTTATAAAGCAAATTGTGGAGGTTCAAACCAAAAATAAAGTAATCCAAGCTTTTGTTAGGCATGTATTCATATATCAACATTTTTTCTTCTCCTTGAATGCAGCAAGCAAGAAGCTTAACAAGATTTCGGTGCTGGAGTTTGGCTATCAACACCACTTCATTCTTGAACTCTTCAATTCCTTGTCCAGACTTGTTTGAAAGCCTTTTCACAGCTATCAGTTGCCCATCATTGAGTTTTCCCTAAAAGCCATCATCTATATAAGTTAGAAACTTCTAAGGAAAAATAGGAATCCTTGATCAGTTTTTTATATGACCTTGTATACTGGTCCAAAGCCACCTTCTCCCAGCTTGTTACTGCTTGAAAAGTTTTCTATAGCTTTAGTTATGATTGCCAAATCAAATGTTGGCAGATCAATGTCTTCCTTCCTCAGTCTATTGTTGAAATGCATCCCGTAAATCTTGCTTGCTACACCTTATAAGATGAAAGATAACAGGAGATAAGCACTAGGACATAAATATATAATTTTTCTTTTCTTTCCTTCGGATGCCTGCCTACTATCATATTTAGATGATAAATTATATCTAAAGGCAAAGTTTACCTCGCTTTCTAAGTATCATTGTGGTGACGAATGTAGTTAATATGATAAAAATCACACCAACTGTGATTCCTACCAGCTTTTTCTTGTTGTCCCCATGGCCATTAACCGCAACATGAACTGATTGATAGATGCAGAGCATGATTAGTCAAAATTTAATCCAAAAGCTCATTAGAAGCTGAAAAATGTGTGACCAAATTCTTTAGATTGAAGCATTATTAAGAAAGAAATGTAATGTCTTGTCTTCAGCATGCCCTTACCAAGTGCAATACCAAAATACTCGGCTCAACTCAATGTAGAATCAGTTCAACCTAAAATTTGAAGGTGTTGAGTGAGGGCTTTTGTAATAGTTTATATTATTCTCTAACACATCTCCTCACGCAATATATTATTCTTTCTCTAACACACCTCATCACGCAAGAACCCTTTAGGCTTGAAGCGTGGATATTGTATAGGCCCAATTTTTTTATTTTTGGCTTACCTTATGCTTATTTAGTTCCACAAGTGGGGGTGGGGGGCAATGAGGATCGAACTCGTGACCTTGTGGTCACTGAAGCTCTGATACCATGTAAAGAATCACTTCGATCCAAAACCTTAAGATGTTGGATAAGGGCCTTTTTAATGGTCTATATTATTCTCTATCACTCACCATGGTCCCTATCTTTCCTGTCCCTACCGGTTTCCGTTAAAACAATGAAATGTAATGATAAATGAAAAACAAAAAATTTTAAAAATTGAATACCATCTAGTTCTGATGCAGGGACTCTGATATAAAGGTCTTGTCCCCCCTGAGAGAATTGCCTCATATCAATCAGATCATGAAACCAAAGTAAACAGCCACTTCCTCCATTACGGATATCCAAATTAGCAAACGATGTACAAGAACAGTTTTTCAGACATAATATCCGACATTCCTCATTGTTCATTGTCTTACTATACCATGATGAAGATGTGTCTGGTAATTTCATGGCAGTGTACCTCCAGAACCCGTCCGTGTTAGTAGTACTGTTACTACAAACAGATTTATTCCTTGGAACACAACCGTTAGACCTATTTGAAACATTCCATTGTTCAGGAAACTTGGGAACAAATCCTTTGAGGCATTCACAAGATGGAAAATTGTTATCATCCGTCTTGCATATAGAATACGCACCACAGAAGCCATAATTGTGGTATCACTATAATGTAGAACTTAAAATAAAAACAACTATTTTCTTGTGGAGAAGACAAAACTTGTATTTCTTTTTTTTTGTGATATGTTGCTTACAATATGGATTAGTTTATATAGGCACTAGATTGCCTTTTCATGAACCAAACATTAAAATAGCCATAAACCACAAAACTAAACTTCCAACTCTTGGCCTCTCTAACTCTTGGCCTTTCACTTTCTCACAATTCTTGGCCTTTCACTTTCTCACAACTCTTGGCCTTTCACTTACCTAAACACATAACTGCTTAATTAAGACTATTAAATATAAAACTAACAAAACATTTAAAGTTTATTCAACAATTCTCCTTCATAAACTTAAATGGTTCTGCCATCTTTCATCCCAAGCATCTTCTTGCAATTGTTGAGCAGCAACGTCGGCAGTGGCTTTGTGAAGATGTCCCCGACTTGCTCTTGACTGGTCACGTGTGTTAGCTCCACATTTCCTTCCTTTACTTGATCCCGGATGAAGTGAAATCGGACGTCAATATGCTTGCTTCTTTCATGATTTACCGGGTTCTTGGCTAGCTCTATAGCCGACTTATTGTCAATTCGGATCACAGTTTGGCCGACTTGTTTTTCCTCCAACTTGCTTAGTAAATTCCTGAGCCATATTGCATGACAAACACACCAAGATGCAGCTACATATTCAGCTTCACATGTCGACAGTGTCACAATAGGTTGCTTCTTCGAAATCCAGGTGAATGTCGTGTTGCCCATGAAAAACACATAACCAACCGTGCTCTTTCGATCATCTACGTCTCCACACCAATCACTGTCAGAATATCCAATCGACTTGTATTTTGCCGAGCCCGAGTAGTGTAACCCGTGTGAAACCGTACCTTGAACATACCTCAGAATTCTCTTTACCGCATTCCAATGTGTGTATCTCGGCTCCTCCATGAACCGACTTACTATGCCGACACTTAACGAGATATCCGGCCTCGTGCATGTGAGATAACGTAGGCTTCCCACCAAACTTCTGTACTTGCTTGCATCAACACGGTCTCCTCCATCAAACTTAGAGAGTTTTGAACTGGGTTCCATTGGTGTTGAAACTGGGTTGCAATCTTTCATCTTGTACTTCTTCAAAATCTTTTTTGCATAAGCCTCCTGTGACACGAAGATTCCCTTCTCATTTTGTTTTACTTCCAAACCAATAAAGAACTTCATCAAACCGAGATCTGTCATTTCGAACTCTCTTGTCATTGTGCTCTTGAACTCTTGTATCATCTTGGCATTGTTTCCCATAAAAATGAGTTCGTCAACATAAAGAGCCACAATTAACAAGTTTCCTCCATTTTTCTTGACATAAACAGCATGTTCATATGGACATTGTTCAAGTCCATTCTCCTTGAAATATTTGTCAATACGAGCATTCCATGCCCGTGGTGCTTGCTTCAACCCGTAAAGTGCTTTCTTCAATCTCAGCACCTTCTTCTCTTCTCCTGCCTTCATGTAGCCCGGCGGTTGTTCCACATAAACTTCTTCTTCAAGAACACCATTCAGAAATGCCGACTTTACATCCATTTGATGCATTGGCCATCTGTATTGAGCAGCCTGTGAGATGAGTAGCCGAATTGTCTCCATCCTTGTAACAGGGGCAAACACCTCGTCATAGTCAATTCCAGCCTTCTGCTTATAACCTTTTGCAACTAGTCGAGCTTTATATCGTTCTATCTCCCCTTGAGCATTCATCTTCTTCTTGAACACCCACTTCACTCCAATGGGCCGACTTCCTTCTGGTAGCTCGGCTAACTCCCATGTGTTATTTCGGTCAATGGCTTCTATCTCCTCATCCATGGCATCTTGCCATTTCTTATCTCGGATGGCTTCTTCAAAACTTAAGTTCTCAGAGTCTGCAAGAAGACAAACAAAATGTACCTCACTTGTTGACTCATATATGTCTTGTATGCTTCGCATCCTGGGTTGTCGTACCTCGTCTTCATCATCAGAAGCTTCAGGACTTGCCGGGTTGATAATTTGTGTTGAGATTCCGTCTTCAAAGTTTACCTCAGAAGAATTGTTCCAGTCCCACTCATTTGCTTCATTGAGCTTTACATCTCTGCTTACTATGACTTTCTTGTTGATGGGGTCAAACAGCTTATACCCCTTTGTTTTTTCATCATATCCAATAAAAACATATTTCTTGCTTTTATCCTCGAGCTTGGTTCTGAGCTGGTCCGGTATGTGTGCATAGGCTACACTGCCAAAAACTCTGAGATGAGCCACTGAAGGCTTTTGACCGCTCCATGCTTCCTGTGGAATTTTATCATCCAAGCTCGAATGTGGACATCGGTTCTGCACATACACAGCACACTGCACAGCTTCCGCCCAAAACTCCTTCGGCATCCTTTTGTTCTTCAGCATTGACCGAACCATGTCAAGAATAGTCCGGTTCTTCCTTTCAGCCACGCCATTCTGTTTTGGTGAGTATGGTGCTGTTAGAAACCTCCTTATTCCATGTTCCTCACAAAACGACATAAACGCTGTTGAAATATATTCTCCACCTCTGTCAGACCGCACCGATTTGATATAGCTTCCTGTTGCCTTCTCAATCATCACCTTGAACCTTTTGAACACATCAAACACCTCGGACTTCTCCTTCAGAAAGTAAACCCAAGTTTTCCGTGAGAAATCATCAATAAAGGAAATAAAATACTTCTTACCGCTGAAGGAACCCGGATTGATGGGTCCACACAAGTCGGTATGTATTAGTTCCAGAGGTTGCTTAGCCCGGAATCTTGCCATCTTCTGAAACGTGGTCCTGGCATGCTTGCCAAGTACACAACTCTCACAAAACTTTCCTTCAAAGTTGATGCCAGGTAACCCTTCCACCATCTTCTTCTTTGCCAACTCGGTTAGACCACCATAATGTAGGTGACCAAACCGGAGATGCCAAAGTGACGCCTTATCTTCCACCTCGGCTTGTAAACATTCAACCTGTACACATTTCAAATTCAGTTTGTACATACGATTCTTACCCATTTGAACCCGAACTCTCAGCCGACCTCGCTCATCTTTCAAATACAATACCCGGTCTTTCATAATAACCGAGTAACCTTTCTCCATCAGTTGACCCATGCTTAAAATATTGCTTTTTAGGTCGGGTACATAGTACACATCTCGAATTGAGCCAATTAACCCGTCCTTTTGTAGGAAACAGATCGTACCTCGGCCTTTTACCTCAACCTTTGAGGCATCCCCGAACGAAACATGTCCGGTTTCCACCTTTCTCATCTCCTTGAAGAAATGCTTATGTCCGCACATGTGGTTGCTCGCACCCGTGTCAAGATACCACTCCATGTCATCGTCTGGACTTCCTTTACTGTGTGTCATTAACAAGACACCATCCTTCATCTCGCCTTCTGTGGCTAGGTTGGACGTCTCCTCCACCTTTTTCTCCTCTCTGCATTCTCTTGCGAAATGTCCGACTTTGCCACAGTTGTAACACTTGTCCGAGTTACAATCTTTTGCATAGTGACCAAACTTTCCACATTTGTAACACTCGATGTTTGAATAATGTGACCGACCTCCTCGTCGACCTCGTCCTCTTCCTCTCCAATTTTGTTGATTTGACTGTCCTACCTCATCACTATACACTTCTTGACTTCGGCCTCGACCTCTACCACCACGGCTAGTACCTCGTCCACCACGGCCACGTCCTCTACCTCGAAAATTTTGAGAATAGAGCATCTTCTCATCTTTAATTGTTGCTTTGGTCTGAAGTGCCTGCTCAAGAGTTTCCTCCTTCTTTTTCTTTCTTTGTTCATGCGCTTCAAGGGAACCCGCCAACTCGTCAATGGTGAGTGTAGACAGGTCCTTGGACTCCTCTATGGCACAAACCACGTTTTCGAATTGGTCTGTCAAAGATCTCAAGATTTTCTCCACCACTCTGGTGTCAGGTATATCTTCTTCATTCCGTTTTAACTGGTTCACAATTCCTTGAACCCGGGCAACGAACCCGGATACTCCTTCCGTGTCCTTCATCTTCATTCCCTCCAACTCGGCACGAAGGGTTTGAAGCCGGACTTGTTTAACCCGGTTAGCTCCTCTATAGACATTTGCCAAGATGTCCCAGGCTGCCTTTGAGGTCTCACAATTTGCTATCTTCTCGAACCCGGATTCGTCTACAGCTCGGAAGAGCATGAATAACGCCAGCTTGTCTTTTGCACGCGTCTCTTTCAACGCTTTGGTTTGAGCCGCCGAATGGCCTCCAGTGTCCTGTGGTTCTACAAAACCTGCTTGAACATTCTCCCAAGCGTCTTGGGATCCGAGAAGAGCCTTCATCTGGATGCTCCAATTCTCGTAGTTCTCCTTCGTCAACTTAGGTAGTGCCATATCACTCCCCCTCTCCATAGCTCTGATACCAATTTGTGGTATCACTATAATGTAGAACTTAAAATAAAAACAACTATTTTCTTGTGGAGAAGACAAAACTTGTATTTCTTTTTTTTTGTGATATATTGCTTACAATATGGATTAGTTTATATAGGCACTAGATTGCCTTTTCATGAACCAAACATTAAAATAGCCATAAACCACAAAACTAAACTTTCAACTCTTGGCCTCTCTAACTCTTGGCCTTTCACTTTCTCACAACTCTTGGCCTTTCACTTTCTCACAACTCTTGGTCTTTCACTTACCTAAACACATAACTGCTTAATTAAGACTATTAAATATAAAACTAATAAAACATTTAAAGTTTATTCAACAATAATTTTCACAAGGGTCTTCTCCCCCAATTGATATAACTTGCTTGCTGCTTGTTTGACTTGTCCAAACTAAATTTTGCCCCACGCCTGAAGGGATCAGGGTATATAAGGAAAACATCGATCTGTCTATGAGATGATTCTCACAATACACTTCTTTCAAAACGAATTCATATCTATCTTTTGGTGCCACCAGACGAGTTGGATATCCCGTAAAAGTAAGGTCATTCCATGACCCTAGTCTAGATTCTATTGAAGATCCCTTGAATCTAAAAATTTGTGGATATCCTCTAAGGTCGAGTTTTATAGAATAGTCTCCCTTAGCTGGATCATCTTCACTTTTCCAAGATGATAGAAGCCTTTCTAGACCAGTTTCTAAGTTCCAACCAAGCTTCATCCCCTGACAGAAATGTATCACCAGGATAATCAAAACTTTGCCTAGTTCTCGTCGGCCATGTAGGTAGGAACGATACTGACACGGGGACACGGGACACAATACGACACGACACTCCGACATGTTAATTATAAGAAATGTTAGATTTTGACACGTTAGGACACGTCTTGGTATTGAATAATATTTTTAATTTATGCTGCGTACATTATATTTAAGGGTAAAGTGTGTGTCATTTTAAAGGATGTAAAGTTGTGTCATTTTAAGAGAGAGAAAAAGAGATAGATAAAGGAGGAGAGTGTTGAAAAAAAAATAAAGGTGTAGGTCCCACTATGAGAGTGAAATGATATAAGTTGTGTCATTTAAAATGATAAACATTTTTTCCGTATATTAAATATTCAATAATTTAATAAAAAAATAAAATAAAATTTATAATACTCATTAATTTTGTAAAGAAACATAAGATATCACACATATTTATATTAAATTCAATAAAATGGTAACAGTAATCTAAAGAATATAGTTAGAACTAAAAACGCAACACAACACAACTTTTGAACCTTTTTTAATTTTTTTGAGTTTCTACAATGCTCGTTAAAGTGTCAGTGTCGGGGAGTGTCGGATAGTATCAGAAAATGTCGGATACTACATCTCAGGATTTTTGAAGTTCTTGATAGCTCGTTGGTTCCTTGTCCGTTTTTTCACCACAAGATTTCCTGAGTTCAAGAGCTGCGATATTGGATTACTCACTGCTTGGCTTGATATGTTGGACGACCAAACACTGTTGTTTGTGCTATTGAGAATTACAAGAACGCCACTTTCATTGAGTTTTAAAACTCCTGAATCATTGTGGAGAGGTGTTTCTCGGTTGGCCACCCATATCACTGTTAATGGGGATATATTACGGTGCCATACACCCAAGTATCGACCTGTTGAATTTCCAGGGCTGAAGAAACCCACTTCAAAAGTTCCATCTGCTGAAACTAAAGTCTCACCATCTCGGATTGATTCACTCACTGCTATGCTGTCCAGTGAAGTGGATGTTACCCTCATGTAGAAGGATAATAAGAACCAAATAAATAAATAAGAACAAAATATGATGTTATACACCATTATTTTGTAGAGCTCTGTGACCCAAAGTTGGGGTTTAAAGAAGAGTAATTTTTCAATGACTTCCAAATTACATAAACAATAATCAAGATGCTCACTTTCCTGGCCTTTCTCACTAGTACAATGTTAGGAGATATTAGTTTTAGTAAGACTATATATGGTTTTACTATATATGCAGAGGAATAGGATTACATGTAATAGAATGAGAGGAGACTCAAGAAACTATAACTGAAGCGGAAGGGAAGAGGTAAATGAAAAAATCTTACGATGTTAGTTGATTCGTGGAGGAATAGCGCCAAACAATAGTTGTCAGAAGAAGACTGTCTTAAGTCATTGACAGAGTCTATTGTTGATTAATATACGCGGCAAAAAATGGTCCAAAGAAGTGGGATGCGTTTACCTCAAATTCTATTCTCCCTTTCTAATTTTATTTTATTTTATTTTTTCTACAATTTCTTACACTTTTCAAACCTTATATAAGATTAATATTTATCATATTATAAGAGATAATTTAATCTCTTATGCATATATAAAAGTATGTAAAGTTCATATTATCTTTATCTCTTTGTTCTTTACATTGGCTCCACACATTTTTACGTGTGTCTAAGAGATAAAATTATCTCCTATAATATAATAAACAATAATCTTATAATAAAAAGGGAAAACTCTAGTAATAGCCAAAAGTTGAATGTCCTAAGTTTTTTTGGGATAAAATATAATTTACCCTCTTAAACTTTGACTATGTTTTAAATTACCACCTTATATTTTTAATTGTTTCAATTAATCTCTTGTATTTTATGATGGTAACCACTTTTATTAACCCCCCCCCCCCCCCCCCCGAACACACTCACACATCCGGCCTATCAAACCGATTGAATCGAGAACAGAACCACTAACTAATTCGGTTCAGTCAATTAACCGGTCATGCATGCAACCAGTCAAGAACTGATGAATCGGGTTCAACCAGTCCAACCCGATACCGATTTTTTAGTTAAACCAATTTTTGAAATTTAGGACAAAATATTCCTCCACAATTGCACTTGAGTTTCAAACTTGGGGGAGGGAAGGGAAGTGAAATGCAAACTACTGAGCCAAACCACTTTGGTTGTCATATTATTTTTATTTGTAATCTTTATATAAATTCAATTTGAGCCGTTCAACCAATGACCTATTGTTGAACCAGTGACCAATTCACCCCATACCTTGTTTGAGTAGATGACCAACCTGGGTTTAATATCATTGATGGTAACAAATTAATATATATGTTAAATTTTGACTAATAGTGTTCACTCCCAAAATCCCTAATTTTATACTCCATCCCAAATTTACATCCATCGTTGTTAGGAATTTAGGACATTATTAACCACACTAGTTGGTCAGGTAAGTGTAAATTAAGTGAGAGTTTCTCTATGTTATTGATATGTACTAAAAACATCAATAATAGTGACACACAAAATTTTACGTGGAAACCCAATTACAAAAAACTATGGGAAGAACTCTCAGAAATCAATCTACTAAAAATATCTAGAGTATTATAAAAGGTTATCTCTCTGAGAAAATAATAGTAAAATTATTTTCTCTAACTCCCTTACACTAAAAATGCTCTAAGTTGACCTTTCTCTCTAAACTCTTTCTCTTGAAGCATTTTTTATGCTTTTCTCTTGGTGTGTTTTCCATCCAGTGTGGTAACATATTTTCCCATGTGAAAAATAAGTAGCCTCCATGTTTGAATTTATAGTAGCCTACCATGGTTGAAACCATGGAAATTAAGTCAACATTTCAACAATCCCCATTTTTTTTTTTTCTTCCCAAATTTTTTTCAATAGTATTTGAAAAATATGAGAACAAGTACAGAATAAATTAAAATTATTCAAGTATTATCTTAATTCCACGATGCTAGCTTAAGTCTATTCTCTCCCGTTTGGCTTAGTGATGGGCTCATTGCAATGGAGCCTTATAAAATAGTGTATGAAAGAAGTAGGAAAGCCCAAGCCCAAAATGTACAACAAGAAACAATCAGCCAGCAGAGTAAGGCACAAAGGGGAAATGAAGAAAAGTTAGTTAATATAAATGCCACGTGGAGAGCAATGAATGGCCAAGAGGAATTGGAGGAAGTGGAACGTGAAAAGGGGGAGGCAAATAAAGGCAAGGGAGTTTGTTATAAGGGGTATGCATTTTCATACAGAATCTTGAGGGAGAGGATATGCTGCTAGGGGCTAGGTGGTTGTCTCTGTGGCTGGTTTATTTGCTGTTAGTTGTTATTTCTTTTAAGAGTTGTTGTCATTTCCTTTTGTAATTGGCTATATCATGTGTGTGATGGCCATGATTATGTAAATGAGGACAAGGCTATATGTCTTGAATTTCTTAAGTAATATCAGTGAGTGATTCAGTATTTTTTTCTTTCTAAGTATCTTATTCCATTATCAATCAATTTGGGTACCACCAAATTGGTATCAAAGCTTCACAAATCCTTGGAAGCCATTAATGGTTAATTCGAGAATGGAAAACAGAGTAGATGAAGTGGAGAGACGAACGGAGAGAATCGAAGTAAGAATGAATGCTTTGGATAATAATTTTATGCAACTTCGTGATGCAGTAATGGCCTTCATGGCTCGTGCTGAAACGTATATGACACGAGAAACAAACAATACGAACAACGAGGGAACTAGTGGTGATCGGCTAGGCAACAATACGCACCTTTTGAGGGATGAGGAAAGGATGCGAAGGGTGGAAGTGCCATATTTCGCCGGAGAAGATCCTTATGGATGGATTTTCCGGGCTGAAAGATATTTTCGCGTCAATCGAATTCCGGTGGAAGAGCAGGTAGAGACCGCTTCCATTTGTTTGGAGGGGAAGGCACTGAGTTGGTTCCAGTGGTGGGAACCTCGAAATCCCTTGGCGGATTGGACTAGGTTCAGGACGGCGATTTTGGAAAGATTTCTCGTCTCTAATGGTGGAAATCCGTATGAAGCTTTAATGAGCTTGAAATAGAGTAGTTCGGTAGCTGAGTATCGTGAGAATTTTGAAGTTTTATCCGCACCTCTGCAACACGCAGATGAGACCCTGATGCAAGCAGCGTTTGTGACCGGATTGCAAGAAACCATCAAGGCTGAGGTTCGAGTGCATGCTCCGACGGATCTGGCTCAGCTGATGAAGCTTGCGCAAAGGATAGAGGAGAAGGAGGCGGTGTTGGGCCAGGCCAAGGCAGGAGTGAGTCGAGTTGGATCTGGGTTCTCTTCTCACATGGGACGTCCGGCTCTAACCAACACAAGGAATGGGCCACAATCGCACAACACCTTTGGCAAGTTTGGGCCCAATATTTCTCAACAAAAGAATGGGCCAGCATTTGAGTCCAATAGCCCACCGACTAACACAAGTGGGATAGGAAAAAACCCTAAAGCTACGGACGCGGGATTGGGAAAAGAAGGAGGAGGGTCCAACACCTATGGTGGGTCTACGGCGAGTAATGGAGGTCGGCGCGGGTCTCGATTCCGACGTTTGTCACCGGAGGAGATGGAAGATCATCGGTTAAGGAATCTTTGCTACCGTTGTGATGAGCCATATTCACCGGGACACATGTGTCAGCAGCCGCATCTGCATGTGATGATCTTGGTAGAGGGAGAAGAGGAGCCCGACGACGAAGAGATGGAAAGGGCGATGCAGACAACGAAGGAGGAAGACATACTTCAGTTGGGGATACACAGTGTGGTAGGGTTGACTTCGAACAAATCGTTGAAGTTATGGGGAAGGTTGGGAAGCCAAAAGGTGGTGGTGTTAATCGATACAGGAGCATCACATAATTTCTTAGCAACGGAGATAGCAAAAAAGTTAGATTTGGGGGTGGATACCAGTCGGCAGTCTACAGTGGAGGTGGGAGATGGCCATCGTGTGAGGAGCTCAGGGTATTGTAGGGGATTGAAGCTGGAGTTACCAAATTTATGCATCACTCAAGATTTTTTTGTGTTTGATTTGAAGGGTGTGGATCTAATTTTGGGATATCAGTGGTTGGAGGAGTTGAGGGAGGTTCGAGCAAATTTCAAGGAGATGAGGCTCAAGATTCCGTGGCAAGGTAAGGAGGTGATGATTGTGGGTGATCCATCTCTTTCATGCAGTGGAGCCACTTATAGGGGTTTGGGCCGTTCATGGAGGAAGGGAGCAGAAGCTTTTTATGTGGAATTAGCTTACTGTGTTAGTCATGAGGAAAAATACCCTATGGAACCAACTATGGTAACTGAATTGCTACAGGAGTTTGAAGATGTTTTTGCTCCTTTGACTCAGGTACCACCTAAGAGGGACTGTGATCATCGAATACTTCTACAAGAAGGAGCTACAATCCCAAATATACGACCATATAGGTACCCACACTACCAAAAGGGTGAGATGGAGCAGTTTGTGAAGGATGTGCTGTCTACTGGCATGATTCGACCCAGCAACAGTCCTTATTCAAGCCCTTTGATTATGATAAAAAAAAAAGATGGAAGTTGGAGATTTTGCACAGACTATAGAGCTCTAAACAAGGTCACCATACCAGATAAGTTTCCCATACCTGTTATTGATGAATTGTTAGATGAATTAGGAGGGGCAGGAGTATTCTCTAAACTTGATCTCAAATCTGGCTATAATCAGATTCGAGTAAGAGAGGAGGATGTGGAAAAAATGGCTTTTCGCACCCATGAGGGTCATTATGAATACCTTGTAATGCCGTTTGGGCTGAGTAATGCTCCATCCACTTTTCAGTCCCTTATGAATTCTGTTTTTAAACCTCATTTAAGAAGGTTTGTGTTAGTTTTCTTTGATGACATTTTAGTGTATAGTACCACTAATGAACAGCATCTGGAGCATTTGAGAACAGTGCTGGAAATTTTGAGACAACATCATTTGCATGCTAACTTCAAAAAGTGCAGCTTTGGTCAAAGAGAGTTGGAATATTTAGGCCATTTAATTTCTGCAGAGGGGGTAACAGCAGATCCAAAGAAGTTAGCAGCAGTAAGTCTTTGGCCAGTACCTAAAACTTTGAAGGCTCTTAGAGGATTCTTGGGATTGACAGGATATTACAGGAGATTTGTGAAGCAGTATGGGTATATCGCTCGACCGTTAACCCAACTTCTCAAGAAAGACAGCTTTGTATGGGGAGAAGAAGCACAAGCAGCATTTGATAAGTTGAAACAGGCTATGGTTGAGCTACCGACTCTTGCATTACCGGAGATTGAGGAGATATTTATTGTAGAAACTAATTCATCTGTCATAGGAATTGGAGCGGTGCTCATGCAAAAGGGTCGTCCTTTAGCTTTTTTGAGTCAAGCATTTTCGGAGAATGCTAAACTGTTGTCA